>JAYJMB010005830.1:0-54579 GCA_036873735.1 Pouteria campechiana
CTACTTATAATTGCTATTGTTATTCTTGTGTATGGATGTTCGAATTAGGGGATCGTAGTTATCCCATAAATGTAAATTGTAATATATGCATATATATTATGTATATGTGTGATTTGGGATAAGTGATTATTCTAGAGCGTATAATTTACTTTAGAATGTGCAATTAATGTTATATTCTTCATGTTGTGACATGTTAAGATGTTGTATTGAGTTTGAAAATTTATCTATTTGGATTGGTGTGTGGGATACCTTATGGATCCCTATTTACTTGGATGGATGAGATTTTGTTAATTTTCGTTGAATTATTGATTGTCACGTAGTCTACTTACGGAGTCTATTTAGACTCACCCTTGTTTTATTTATTTTTAGTTGATAGGTCAAGTCCAGAAGAAGCAAGATTGGTAAAAAAGTATAATAGTTGAATTTGTATTTTTTGGTATGGTAATTAGAATATTCCCATCTTATGTATATTGTAATTATAATTAATTTATGTCTCATAATGTATAATTGTAATTTATACCCATATCGAGGTAATATAGTAATGTAAGATGTATGGTGTATTTGGAATAAAAATTATATAGTGGTGTGGTGGATTCATTGTGATCGCGATGCAGCTGTGGTCCTGGGGGAGCTTATGGAATTATAAGGATGTTGTGTGGATGACTAGAGAAATATTGGAGTATATAATTTCTTACTTTTATGAACTATAATTAAAAAATGTATCATAACATGTGATGAATGTTTGTACCTAGGTGGACAACCCTATTTTCAAGGGAGACTCTATCCAATTTTCTATAGAAATTAGGTCAACAAAAAAAAAAAATCAAAGCAACCCACCCTGGAGGTGGGAAAATCATGTATGATCATATGGATTTATGGTGTAAAATGGAGTTACAGCCCCAGGAGGGTGGGGCATAACATTATACACTCCCTTGAGCTAAAATCAAGAAGAGTGTTGTGGCACTAAGTGTATATGCCTCATAAAGCTAGAATCTAGAAGAATATAGTGCCACTAAAGTTTACACTCCCTTGAACTAGAATCAAGAAGAGGAACTTGATTAATGGAGTGTGTCTCATAATTAATTGCTAAGTTATTTATGCCCCCTAGAGATAGAATCTAGAAGAGTGCTAGGTGCACTAGTTGTATTCCATTATCTGAGATAGTAGAACCCAAGGTGCAAAGGGTGTGCTCTTGAAAGAGTGGAGTAGGGAGGTTGTCCCGAACCACCATATATCATGCCTTCTATGTGTGATTGGTTTATTTCCTTACATTCTACTATTTTATTATTTATTTCATTGCACAAAAGCACGAAAAGAGAAAATTTGTTAAATAGGGGTTAAGCAAGAAAATTTTATAAACTCAATTCACGTCTCCCCTTTTAGGTTAAGCTAAAGCCTAAGGAACCTAACAGAAATAAATCCTTTGATAGAACTCTCTAGAAGACTCTAGAGAAATGGTTAATTTAAAAATTCTTCACAAAAGATATGACAGAGGAAACTTTCAAAATAATAGAGTTTTCAAATTAGCCATTGTCTAAGTCTCTAGTTCGCAAACTCTCTCTCCAATATTCATTGAGCAATTGACAGAGGAATTATTGATAATCATAGATGTCTATAATTAACGCTAGTAATGGCTACTTTTGATAGAGGAATCAAAAGAGTAAATCATAAACATCCTCGAGGCCTTCTTCATCGACAGAGGAATTGATAACGGAGACCTGAGAGGTTGTCATTAAATTAAAGAGTTTTTTATTCAATTTCTGAAAGTTTGATTTAACAGCTAAGTTCTCAATTGATCAATTTCAAATGGTCCCAAGTCTTTTCAAGACTTATAAATAGAGAATCCTTGCGAAGGAGGAAATGATCTAGAGAGCTTATATTGCACATTTACAAAGGGAGAAAAGTTTTTATTCCAAGTAAATTCACTCCACTATGCACAAACTTGAATCAATTTTGAAGCTACACCTTTACCCTTATCAAAGGAGATCAAAGCACAAAGTTCTACGTTGAGTAATCTTTTCATTATTCATTTTTTATTGTGTACATCTTAGTCCATTAAGAGGCAAAGTACTCTAACAAATTTCTATTGTTTTTTCATTTCATGAAGTTGGGTTTCTACAAGTTGGTATACTTGTAATGATATTATTGTAAGAGTTTATTGGTGAGCTTAAAGAAACCAATCATGTTTGGGAGATTATTATTTAGTGGAAGCTAAGATAGAGGATTGTTTTAGAGAGTGAGTAGGAACCCATCTTAGGCCGAACCACTATATGTTGTGTGATGTGTTGTTGTGCTTGTGTTCGTAAACTTTTCAAGCACATTTTATATTTTGGCCAAAAGCATTTGAAGCTCAATTCATTTCCACCCCCCTTATCGAGCTACTTACATCATTCAGAGGTTAATAATTGGTATTAAAGCATGCTTCTCTTTATTAATCTCATCTCTTTTATAAATCAATCTATGTAAAAATCCAATGACCATTTTCTCCCAAAATACCACTGTTGAGGGTCAATCCACTACTCGATTAGCTTTCTTTGATGGTTCAAATTGTGAGTATTGGAAAATAGGAATGCAAAACTTTTTGATAGCCACAGATTATTAGTTGTGGCTAATCATAAAAAATGAAAAAGTTATCCTCAATACTGAAGAAAAAAATACACTTGAGTACATCCATGTAATTGAGAGAGATGCCAAGCTAAAGCTAAAGAATTACCTTTACTATGCTCTTTCCCCCTCAGATTGTGAAAAGATCTCATCTTGTGATAGTGCAAAGGATATATGGAACAAACTCCTTGTAGACCATGAAGGAACTACCCAAGTTAAAGAGACAAAGATAAATCTTCTTGTGCATGACTATGAGTCCTTCACGATGAAGAAAATAGAAAATATTAACAATATGTTTGGCAAGTTTCAAAAGATCACAATGGGTTGAAAAACCTTAGTGAAAATTATGAAGAACTAATGCCCTTGAAGAAAATCTTGAGATCATTGCTAAAGAGTGGATGACAAAAGTGACAGCCATCCAAGAAGCAAAGGACTTGGATAAGATAATAGTCAAAGAGCTCATGGGTTTCCTCATGAACTAAGCAGAATGCACCAAGAGAGAATCGAGGCAAATGCACCATTGCCTTAAGAGCATATTCAAAAGGAAACATCAACCAAGATGAATGTGTCCTCTATAGGAGAGGATGATGACAAAGTGGCAATGCTAATAAGAGGGTTAAAGACACTAATGAAGAAGAAGGAAGTTGGAGGAAGTTCCAACAGTTTCAGAAGTAGAGACAAGAATAAAAATGTGCCACTAAACTATAGTTGTAAAAAGCCCAAGCACACACAATATGACTATTTGGACCAAGGAAAGAATGAAAAGAGGCAAGAAGGCTCTAAAAAAAATTATCATTCTTACTTCAATAAGAAGAATAACAATAATAAAAACAACAATAACAAAAGGCACCTAGGAAATCATCAGAGGAATGATTAATGAGAGTTTAATTGAAGCAAAAGAGGAGCCTCAACATGAAGCTCAAGCAAGCACGATCTCTCTTAACAAAAGAAATCATGAAGAACACTACACCTAAATCAACCTGATGGAAATCCATGATGATGAGGTAATCTTTAATAGTTACCATCTTAGTTTAGGGGAAATCCTAAATGAATTATATTTGGATTTCAAAGAATTAAAAACTAAGCTTGCAAAAACCAAAAGGAGCCAAGTAAAGTGAGAGAAGAATGCTCTAAATTGCATGCTGAAAATAATAAGCTCAAGATAAATCAAATGGCTTTAAAAGAGTTTGAGCTTGTCAAAGTCAAAAAAATTACATTAAAGAAGACCTTAACTGCCACATTAGTGAAATTAAAACCAAAAGTTGGCATCAACCTTGTAGACTCCCATTGTTTTCTTCGCCATCACCCACTCACTTGGCCATTGGAAGTTATTCGTGGCCATGTCTTCTAACAACTCATTCGCCTCATCCTCTGTCTTCTTTATCAATGCTCCTCTTGTGGATGCATAGATCAAAGTTCTATTAATGCTTGTCAGTCCATTGTAAACATTTTGAACTTGCATCCACTTAGGTAGCCTGTGATGTGGAAACTTTAGCAAAAGCTCCTTGTACCTCTGCCAAGCATCATATGGAGTTTCACCTTTGTGTTGGATGAAATTGTTGATCTTTATCTACATCTTCACTGTTTTGCTAGAGGAAAAAATTTAGCAAAAAACTTCTACACTAATCGTCCCAACTTGTGATGCAATTAGTAAGCATAGAATTCAACTAGTTTTTTGCTCTATCCTTCAAAGAGAAAGGGAATAGATGAAGGTGAAGGGCATCATCTAAGACACCATTATACTTGATAGTGTACAAATCTCCAGAAAGTTAGAAATGTGAGCATTGGGATCTTCAGTGGGAAATCCTATGAATTGAATCCCTTGAATCATCTCTAGAGTCACTAACTTCAACTCAAAATTATTTGCACCAAAAACTAGCCTTTTGATCACAGATTGAATCCCAGTTATAGATGGTAATGCATAGTCCCTCAAATTCATTGGTGCATTTTTGATAAGTGAATTTTATTCACTTCTATTATTTATCTTTTGAGCTTATTATTTGTTTCTTCTTGAGATTTTTAAGTAGATTTTATGTGTGTTTGTCTATTGTTTTAGGTCATTTGAAGTGGAAGAAAAGTGTAAGAAAACATAGCAAATTCGACAAGGAAAAAGGAGGAATTTTGTGGAGATCAAATATGAATCAAGTGATCAAGTTGGAAACCAACTTGGGCACCACGATGCCCATATGATGTTGAGAGAAGATCACATGACTAGAGAGAGCCCCCACATTAATGCTTTGAAGTTGCCGAAAGATAGAGACTTGAGCACCACAATACCCACACATACTACCCTTAGATGAATTGTGTTAGAAGGTTGGGTGCCACAGCTCCTAGGTTGTTGTTTGGAGGAGAAGTGGGATAGAATGCTGGGCGCCATAGCACCCAGTTAGTGTGGATAGTTCATGTATTTTTAGCAATTTTATTACTTGTGTAAGTTGTCCTAATCTACATGGAGGTGCACTTAAACCCTATTTTGGGGTTATAAGAAGAATTTTTTATTTAAGAGAGAGGGCTTTTGGCAAGAGAAGCAGGGGAGTAAGAGAAAAAGGAGAATCGAGTTCTGCAACATGTTGATCATGAGTGTTCTTTTTAATTTTATCATGAACTAATTTTCTTTTTTCTAGGGTTATGATGTGTCCCTCACAAATATTCTATGTCAATTAAGGATGTTGGTTAATTAATTCAATATTATCTTATTTTTGAGATAGCACTCTTGAATGAATGAATTGATTGCTATGGTAGATGCCTTATGCTAAACTAATTTATTTGGTTCATTAAAATTATTTTGATCTTAATGGATTTTCAACCTCAATTACACTATACGCCATAGATAATTTGATAGATGAAAATACTTGATTTAAACTTGGATGCCACACAATAATAAGCATATATAGGATAGAATGAACCCAAGATACTGAATTGAAGCAATATCCCAACAACATAGGATATGAGTGGTGAAATCAGATCCTTAGACTCTTGCATCCTGAGAAGCTTTCTTTTTACCATTCACTATTTCAGTTATTGATATCTCTAGAATTATATTTACTTAGTTTACTTCTCATCTTGTTGATATAGGATTTTCTAATTAAAAGTATCTAAGTTAATTTGAATTAGTTTGATCAATTCTCTATGGGATCAACACTTGTTTTTGCACACTATACTATAGTAGACTTGTGCACTTGTGAGAAATTAGAATTTGACCATCAAATTTTTGGCGTCATTGCTAGAGAGATTGATTTCAAATTAATTTGATTAATTTAGTTATGAATTTTCTTTTTCTTCGCTGTATTTTACTTTATTTAGGATTTTTATTTTGTTTAGTTGCTATTTCTTTCTTTTTCAGAGCAATGAATGCACAAAAGACAATTGCTAAACCCCTAACTTATTACCCTTCAATGATCGCATTAACAAAGTTGAAGAAGAGAGAGTATAAGCGAAGTAGAAGAGGAACTGATTAGCAAGCATAACAGTTGATGAAGGAATCTGCACATCCTACTAATTGGATATCACATTCATGCATTGTCCTCAAGCTTAAACACATAAATTTTAATATGCTTCCTTCTTGTTATGGTATTGCTCTAGAAGATCCTTTAATTTCAATTCATGATTTTGATGCAATTATTCAAACTTTTCTTTTGCAGGGACTTACATAGGATGAGTTGCACAAGACATGCTTTTCATACACCTTGAAGGATGTAACAAAACCTTTGTTTATGTCAATGGCTCTTGTTTCATTAAATACATGGGATGTAGTTTATAATAGATTCATTAGTAAATTTTATTCTCATGTGCAAACTACACAACTGAGAGGTAAGATGGCAACCTTTGCTCAGATGGAGAGTGAGGCACTCCATGAGGCTTGAGAGAGATTCAAAGTACTGCTTATTCAATGCCCTCATCATCAGTATCCTTTAGAGTTATTGAACTAATTTTTTTATGATGGACTGACACAATCATTCCAAGCTATGGTTATAATGCTATAGCAAGAGCAATGGGAGAAAAGACCCTAGAGGGAACTTATGATTGTATGAGATGCTTGTGGCAAATTCATAGCAAAAAATTGTTAGAGGTAGCACTAGGGGTATGTATGAAGTGAACTTTCTATGTAGCTATTGGAGCTGGCGATGCAGGTGAAAGTGACTTGCTTCATAATGATAAATCAGAAATAACATGTTCCTAGTGAGGTATGTTCAATTTATGTTATTTTGGGTCATTCACACAATGCTTGTCGTTCTAGTAGATTTTTGTAGGTGTTTTGGAACAAGTAAATGCAATAGACTTCTACAACCAATGACCTTGTAATGATCCATACTCAAAAACCTATAACCTTGGTTGGAAGAATCATCCAAATTTCTCATGGAATAACAACCATAATCAGAATCAAGCTAGAACTTCATTTCAATTGAAGAAGCTTACCTTGGAAGAGACTTTGTAGAGTTTTATCAAAGCAAGCCAGACTCAATAGCACAATAATGAAATGAGATTCTAGAACATGGAGGTATCGATAAAGATGATAGAGAGTCATTTCAGAGTCAATTTAGAGTCACATCCCTGGAAAGTTACCTAGTTAGCCTTAGCAAGCTAAAGCAATCACGACATTAAGAATTAGTAAGGTGATAGATAACAAAGTTGGTGATGTCATTGATAAATCAAATATTTTTGTAGGTGTTGATAAGGAGTAAGAGAAGTTGGGGGAGGAATTAATTGCAAGGAGAGCTATGTTACCAATTTGAGATCCTCCAACCATGCAATCCACCAGTTTCTTTTCCTGGCCGGTTGAAGCAATAAAGTAGATAAGTCATTTTTGACATTTTTGATATTCTTTCTAAGGTTAATGTTAACTTACCTTTGCTTGACATGCTAAGGAATATGCTAGCTTATGCCAAGTTTTTGAAGGAATTGAATACAAGGAAGTGTAAGTATGAAACAAATGAAAAGGTGATAGTGTCAAAAGTAGCTAGTGCAGTACTATAGACCAATCTCCCACCAAAATTAAAGGATCTAGGTAGTTTAAATATCATAATTATAGTTGAAGATTCGAACAAGATAAAGACAATATTGGATTTAGTTGCTAGTGTCAGTCTTATGCCTTATTTAGTGTACTTACAACTTGGTTTGGGGGACTTGAAACTCGCTATGATGTCTTTACACCTTACAGATTGATATATCCTAGAGGTATTGTAGAAGACATTTTAGTTTAGATTGATAAACTAGTTATTCCTACAGATTTTGTTGTTTTAGATATGGAGAGGTAGGTGATTCAAGAAAGATAGGGTGCCAATTCTTCCGTGGTGCCCATTCATGGCAACAACGAAAACAATGATAGATGTTCATAAGGGTAAATTAAAAATGTTGTATTGCATGAGACTATGGAGTTTTCTATTTATAACTCTTTAACTTTACCCATAGATCATAGTGGTCATTTTACAATTTATGAGTTGGACTCACTTATTTTCTCCACATTGTACAGGAGGAAACAACAGATAAACTGGAGCTAGTTCTTCAAAGAAACGTATGATGAAGAAGATGAAGAGATCAAGGAGTTGAAAGCAGAACTAGATGGTGTAGAGCAAGTCATTGAAGAAGATGTTACCAAGGAAGGGTTAAAGCATTTTAACCCCAAATTAGCATCGTTCACTGTCACACCACCAAAACTAGAATTGAAGCAATTGCCGTAGAATCTCAAGTGTATATTTCTTGGTGAGAATGATACTCTTCTAGTAATTATTGCTTCTAACTTAACTCGCAATGAAGAGAATAAGTTGTTGACTATTTTGAAAGAGCACAAGGAGGCTATAGGTTAGACCTTAGCAGATATCAAAGGGATTAGTCCAACTGTGTACATGCATAAGATTCATTTGAAAGAAGATGCAAGCCTTCTAGAGAGGCTTAAAGAATACTGAACTCATAAATGCAAGAAGCTATTAGAGATGAAGTGATCAAACTGCTTGATGTAAATATTATCTATACTAACTTTAATAGCAAATGGGTAAGTCCAGTTCATGAGGCACCTAAGAAATCACATATTTTTGTAGTTAAAAATGATGATAATGAGTTCATACCAATGAGAATGACAACAGGGTAGAGGATGTTCATAGATTATTGCAAACTTAATGTAGCTACTAGAAAGGATCATTTTTCTCTCCCTTTTATTGATTAGATGCTTGAGCGATTGGTAGGTCATTCTTCTTCTTATTATTTTCTGGATATTATTTTAGGTTACAACTAGGTTTCCATTGCTTCAGAAGATTAGGAAAAGACCACATTCATGTTCCCATTTGGAACATTGGCATTTTGAAGGATGCCATTCGGTCTTTACAATGCCCTTGTAACCTTTCAAAGGTGTACAATGTCAATTTTCTCTAATATGATTGAAAGGTTTATTAAGGTCTTTATGGATGAGTTTTTTATTTTTGGTGATTCATTTGATAACTGCCTTAATAATTTGATATTGACACTTAAAAGGTGAGTTGAAATGAATTTGACATTAAGTTAGGAGAAGTGTCATTTCTAGTTAAGCAAGAAATTGTTCTTGGACATATTATTTCTAGTAGAAGTATTGAAGTGGACAAGGCAAAGATTGATGTGATTGCTAAGTTGCCTCCCCCAACTTTAGTTAAGAGAGTGAAGTGTTTTCTTGGTCACGTAGGTTTCTATAAGTGATTCATTAAGGATTTTTAAAAAAATTGCTAACTGTTGTGTAACTTGTTAGCTAAAGATGTGATATTTTGTTTTGATGATGAGTGCCTTGATGCTTTTAATACCTTGAAGGAAAAACTCACTTCTGCTATGATTTTATCTATTCCTAATTTGTCTCATCCTTCTAAGCTTATGTCTGATGCATCTGATTTTGTTGTTGGTGCCGTGTTAAGACAAAGAATAGATGAATTATCTTATGTGATTCATAATGCAAGCAGAACTTTGAATGAAGCACAATTGAATTATTCTATAACTCAAAAATAACCTTTTGCAATTATGGTTGCTTTAGAAAAATTCATTCATAATTAATTGGTTCTAAGGTAATTATCTATTTTGATCATGTTGCCTTGAATATTTGCCAACCAAGAAAGATGCCATACCTAGGTTGATCAGATGGGTCTTGTAGCTACAAGAATTTAATCTGACAATCAAGGATAGGAAAGGAAGTAAAAATGTTGTAGTTGATCATCTTTCTAGAATTGTGAACGGGACTAATTTTTAGAAAGGTAAAGATGGAAAAATTATTCCCATCAATGAGATTTTTAGTGATGAACAACTATTTTCTTTATATGAAAGAGAACCATAGTATGTTGATATTGTCAATTATTTGGTTAAATGGTTTTTTAATACAAGTTTGAATTCATAGGGAAAGAAGCGGTTACTATTAATAGTGAAGTACTACTTTTGGGATGATCTAATTCTTTTCAAACTTTGCCGAATTAAATCATTTGACATTATGTACCTGAGAACAAGCAGTAGAGCATTTTGAGTCACCACCACTCATTAAGCCATGGAAGACATTTTGGAGGAAAGAAGACCGCTCTTAAGGTATTTTAATATGGATTTTACTAGCCAAATATTTTTAAGGATGCTCATGCCTTTTATGCCAAGTGAGATAGGTCTCAGAGAAGAGGTAAATTGTTAAGAGAGATGAAATGCCAATCACAGGTAATTTAGTTGTTGAACTATTTAGTGTATAGGGTATTGATTTCATGGGTCCATTCCCACCATCCAATGGGAACATGTATATTTTGCTTATTGTTGACTTTGTGTCCAGGTAGATTGAGGCAATGGTCACTAAAACTAATATGCTATTGTTGTGCTTAAATTTTTGAAAGGCAGGATTTTTGGCTTGGCACTCTAAGAGCAATTAATAGTGATAAAGGTACTCATTTTTGCAATAAGTTGTTTGTAGCGCTATTGAAAAAGTAAAATATCACTCATCGTGTAGCAACACCTTATCATCCATAAAATTATAGAAAAGTTGACATCAACAATAGACAAATCACAGCTATTCTGGAGAGGATAGTGAAAATTTCAATGAAAGATTGGGCAATGAAATTGAATAATGCACTTTGGCCATATAGAATTGCTTACGAGACCCTAATTGGAATTACTCCTTATAAGTTTGTGTTGGGTAAGGCATGTCATTTACTTATGGAGATGGATCACTGAGCATACTAGGCAATCAAGAAGCTGAATTTCAATTTATAAAAGGCTAGTGAGGAAAGGAAGCTTTACTTGAATGAATTAGAGGAGTTGAGAGATCAAACATATGAAAATACAAAGATTTACAAGGAGAGAACAAAGAGATATCATGATCAAATTCTTTGAAAAAATACATCAAAGCAGGGATGGAGGTTTTGCTGTATGACTCACAGTTGAATCTGTTTCAACAAAAATTATGGTCCTAATGGGTAGGCCCATTTTTGGTAACTTGGGTGCCACAACACCTAGATAGTTCAGCAACAGAGATCATGTCTAGCAAGTTGGGTGCTGCAATGCCCATGTGTATTTAGGCCATTCAGTTGCAAGCTTCCACCCATTACATGCTCTTTGTGCTTGAGCCCCTGTCCATTCATTCTAAGCCATTCCTTGAGCAAAACTAACATCCTAACCAATCACTCTTTGATTACCACTTTTAAAACAAAAGTCCCAAACACCTTCAATCATTTGAATCACCTCTCTAACTCATCAATTGTGGCTTGCAATTCATCCCTTTCATTCAAAAAATTCTGTAGCTATTGGGTTTCACATGAAAGTTGGGAACCTTGTGCAATAGTGAGATTTCAAGTAAGCTTTTCATCAGTTGAATGTTGTATTTAGGATGAAAATTGATTTTTGAAGGGACTTTGGGGGAGATTGCAAGAAGAAATTGTTTCAAAGTGTGAAGAACAAGGTGTGCACACAACTTATTTGTGGAAAATCCTAAGTGAGGATAGTGGTTTGTGTATGAGGTGCTTGTTGAATTTTTTTGAGACATTATTGTCTTTGATATGTGGAAGGGTGATTATTAGTGTTAAAAGCAATTAAATAGTGGTTGAATATAGTTATTTGTGAAAGATAATTGGTTGATTTGGGTTGAAAAGATTCAGTCTTGAAAGGTGTTTGTAGAATGGCTCCAAAGAAACAACGAGTGTTGGTTCTGTTCGAATGGTAGCCTAAGAGGGGTGGTGGATTGAGCTTTTAAAAATTATGGCCAAATTAAAGATCAAAGTGTTATAAAATAAATGAAATAAATTACACAATGCAAAACATAAGAATTTTTGTAGTGGTTTGGCCAAACATGGCACCTACTCCACTCTCTGAGTCAACCTCTTGTGCTGCATTCAGGTTCCACTAAACACCTGTTGGTTTTACAAGTTCACCAACAAACTTTACAATTGTTGGTTTCCAAGCCCACCAACAAACTTATACAAATTACCCAACACATCTCACTCACTTACTATGATCATCCTTACAAATCAGCAAGCCCTTTGTTTGTTATCCCAAATAACAAATAAAGATTGTACAATAAAATGCCTCTTACATAGTCTAATTTGTACAACAAATTGAATGCAGAAATAAATACAAGACGATAGAAATAAAAGTTTGAGACTCTAGAGAATGTCATGGAAGAATGTTCTTTTAATTCCATTTGGAGTGTTGCACAGAGGAGTTGAAAGCTTTTTGGAAGAAAACTTTTACTCTCAATAAATACTCGGTAAATTCTCTCTGTAAAATCTCTAACTTGCCAACTTCTAGCATGTCCTTGTTTGCTTCTTCTTATACTCGCAATAAAATCTTCTCACTGAGGTTGGTGGCGAGCATTGAATGTGAGGGAATGTTCGAAATTTTGATCATTGAATCATTCTCCTAGCTTTTTATCATCTGAAATAAGCATGTCTTGATAAGGAGAAGAATGCTTTGTTGAAAATTTGCGATTTAGAGTTGTTTACAGCTTTGGACTATTTAGAGTAGTAACTTCTTAACATTTGAAGTTATTCTTCTTGTGACAAACATAAACTGCCTTTGTCTGAAGTGCTTCACAACTCTAAAATAAGTTTTCCACAATGTTTGAAGCGGCATGAATTGCTTAGTCGAGCATTGAACTTCAACTTCATCTGAAATTGGTTTGACAACGTTCGAAATTAAATTTCACAATGTCTAAAATGATGTTAACTTTTCAACATTTGGATGTCAGAATTCAGCATGTCCAAACTTGACTTCGTAATGCTAAGCTAGGTTCCACTGTGTCCGAAGCAATGTGTTAACTATCTTAAGTATAGTTTGAAGCTTTGATTGGGTCCGAACTTAGGCATCTCTTCTTATATACTTTGATAGTTGTCTTAGAACATGTCCGAAGTGACTTTGGGGCTCTTGAATGATGCCAGACATATCTTTCAATTTTAGTGTAGGATTGGAAGTTTGGGCCTTATGTCTAAAAACATTTTTAGACAAGGTTCTTGTGTCTACAGTCTTCATCTTTCAGACACACTAAACTTCTTGAATTTTTTCTTCATAATTTTAGACATGTCCCATTGCGTCTGAAATTCTCTTTTAACTTCAAGGTCATTAGACTTTTGGGCAATTACATTTTCTTCCTATATTCAGTGGATCTTGTCTCTGATATGATCTTGTGTACACTGTCCACTTAATTGAAGTATTTTTCTGGATATATTTTATATACTTATTACTACACACTTAAGAAAATAATAGTCAGTAGCTTAACCATTCACTCACATGATTTTGATAAACATCAAACTTAGTTATTTAATTACCTCCATCATCAAAACCAAGCTAAGCAAAGGAGGTTTCGATCAACCATGAGTTTCCTCCCAAAGTTTCTCAATTCATCCCACCTTTGTGATTAATGGAGCAACAAAAAGTTTCAAAAATTCTGTAGTTAGGAAGAGATAAATACAAGAGAGGGGTTTGAAAACCCAGTGAGATCTTTCCATGCTATCATTAAGGAATAGATTTGAGAAGAATTCATCAACCAGCTAGGTGCAGCTCTTGTTCCAGTCATCAGAGAATTTTAGATTAATACAACAGATGTTGGTCCCATCCTAAGGTAGCTCAGGGGGGGGGGATGAATTGAGCTATCAAAATCTTAGTCAATATAAAAACTAAGTTCTATAAAAATAGGAGATGAATCACACAACATAAAGCACATAGATATTTTATAGAGGTTAGGTCCATAATAAGGCACTTACTCCTCTCTCTGAGTCAGTCTCATTCACTGTACTCAGGTTCTACTAATCACAAGTTGGTTTTCCCGAGCTTACCAACAAACTCTTACATGGGTTGGTTTTCTAAAAGCTCACTAACAAACTTTTTAAAATTGGTTTCCAAAGCTAAACAACAAACTTATACACATATTGGTTTTCAAAGTTGACCAACAAACTTGTCTTAGTTTAGCAAGCCCCTTTCTTGCTATACTAATCAATAAGAAATGTACAATAGAAAATGCCTCTTACATAGGCTGAATTTGTACATAACTAAATATAGTATAAATAAATATGTGATCAATAAGTACGAAGAATTTCAAACTCCCTTGATTTGCTATAGAGAATAAGCTTTGAATGCAAATGGCTTTCTGGCACTGTGGAGTTAGAAGAAAACTTAATGTTTGAAAGTAAATACTCTTGTTTTCTTCTCTCAAAGATATCTGATATTTTGTAACCCTTTAGAATTACCTTTCTTTACTCCTATAGATGAGTTTGAATTTTGCCTATTAGATAAGATGGCATTCATTTAATGCGAGTAATCGAATGCATTTTCTATCCGTTGGAGATTTCTCATGGATTTTTATGTTTGAGATACATTGAGCCATGTTCGAGTTTAGTTTCCATGTATGAAGTTAAATTTTCAAACTTGTATAACTTGTTTAGCTAGAAATAGATTGTTTAGCCATGTCTCAAAGTGAATCATCATGTATGGGTTCAAATAGTCATGTTTGGTATTAAATTTTTGGACTTGGACTAGTGCTTGGCTTGCAACTAACTTCTTTATTCCATGTTTGGAAATGATTCGCCATGTTTGGATTTGAGTGCCGATGCCTCAAATTATTATTTCAGACTTGGATGAACCGTTCACCTTGCAGCACCCTATTCGGTCATGTCTTAAAGTGAATTGCTATGTCTGAAAATGATTTCCATGTCTGTAATTAAGATTTTGGACTTGGATTGGCACTGATTGCATTTTATCACATGGCTTGATCCATGCTATGTCTGGATTTTAGCACATGGGATTTTCAAACTTGGATTTCTTGGACACGTTCTCCTCTCTAGTCTTCAATAGTGTCCATATTTGGATTCTATGTATGAGAATGACTTAGTTCTAGTTGTGGAGTCCCATAGTATGGTTTAACCCAAAAGGAGAGGAGTGAATTGGTTATATAAAAATTCATTGCTTAACCTTTATTAGACTATTTCCCTCTTTTTGTCCTTATGTGTGGTGTGATGTAAAGTGAATGATAAAACTGTAAAATGCATAAAGGATTAAACAAGTAAACAAACACACATAAACAAAATGATTTTTATGGTGGTTCGGGAACCCCGTCCCTATATCTACTCTTCGAAGAACACCACTCATTATGCCTTGGATTCCACTGTATCCCATATAATGGAAATATAAAAGTGCTCCTAATATTCTTCTAGATTATAGCTCTAAGGGGCGTAAACAGTGTTCCCAACAGTCCTCTAGATTTGAGCTCTAAGGGACATAAACATAGTGCTCCCAAAAATCTTCTAGTTTACACAAGCTCACTAGGAAACTCACTAGTTTAGAAGATCACCAGCAAACTTATTGGTTTTTCAGAGTTCACCAACAACTCATATAATGTGGTTTTCTAGAGCTCACTACAAACTCACTCATTTTTCAGTTTAACTAGAAACTAATACACATTTAAATCTAGGGGAAGATGAGATCTTTTACAGCTTTAGCAACACAAAAAAGATCTCCCCAAAATGTAAACTCAATGGCCACAATGATATGCAAATTGAAGCTTATACATGATAGATGATAGTTTAAACTCTTGATCATGGGTGGAAGGATTTGCATAGCATTAAGCTCATTTGAAATATTTTCCTTCACCACCTAAAATAATTCCACCTCTTCTCCTTAAATAACTTCTTTATAATTTTGACCATTAGAGAAGATGGGTTCAGTTGAATGTAAAAATGAGAGCAGCAATGAATGAACAAGACCGTTAAGATTTTTGCAGTTGGAGTGTGTGTCTTTCTGATTTGTCTCAAGCTGCTGCATCGACATTCTTTTATAGGGAGGAAGATAAGCTATTGCTAATATGTATTTTCTCATTTTGACTTAACACAGGTAGAAAACTTGTAGTGCTGCTTGTTGCCAGAAATGGTGACTGATGTGAGTCTGCATAATGAAAGCACCGATGCAAACGCCATTTAGATGCATGTCGCATAAATCAATTTTCCTTTGACAGGTCATGACCTCTCTTTGTCTACATTTTCCTATCATAAGTTATAGACAAATTCTCCTATTAGTTTGTCTGTTAGTCGATCCTTCACGAGTGTAATTTATTTATTGTAAACAACAGACAAGCTTTAGTGTAATAGACGAAGTCGAACAAATCAACAAGAAAACTCTAATTTGTCAACCATAATTTTTAGACAAATTCCTCAATGAGATTTGTTTGTTAGTTGATCCTTTGTGAATGTGCTTTTTCTATTGTAAGTAGAAGATGAACTCTGGTGCCATAGATGAAGTCAAACAGATTGACATACAAACTCTATTGATCGACAGATGAACTTTACTTTGTTTATTCGAACAAACAAAGTATGATGTTCTTCTTTTGTTCCCCATTTATTTGTTGTAAGTGATAGATGATCTTTACTTTGTCTTGGAGAAATTAGGCTTACACTTTGTCTATAGGTGTGTCTGTAGTAAGTTACAGATGAATGTACCTTTGCATTGAAGTTCACTTGTCTAAGTAGCTACTTGTCCATATAGATTTGTTTATGCTCACTATGTAGATTGTCTATACAAATTCGTCTATGCTCACTGTGTAGATTCCACTTTGTCTTCCACTTTGTCTGTAGTAGTAGTAGACAAAATTGATCCTGTAGAAGAAGTTGAATTCCTCATTTTTTCTATAACAGATAGAGTTTGTCTCTGCAACTTCCTTCTTACTTCAATCTTGATTTGTTTATCTTGGCTCAGCTGGCATCTACTTTATCTTTGGCCAGCTAAAGTTTCTTCCTTTTGTGTATGATTATCTGAGTGACTATTTCTTCTTTCTTCATTTGTTTGAGTGCTTGGTGGAGTTACTTCTTCTTACTTTATCTCAAACAAACTTTGTTTGGTGGTATAGATAGTTCGAATTTCTCTAATAACTTTATGTTCCCTAACCATGACTTCATCTTCAACTGCTTCTATCATTTGCATTTGTTTGTGAAAGTTTTCTCTTTGAATTTTAACAGACAAAGCAAGCTCCTTTTAGCTCATTTTTAAATCCTTGTTTTCTTCTTCTTCTTCTTCCATGATCTTCATTAGTTTAATCCCTTTGGAACGTAGTAGATAGTTGCAGCAGTTGATTGTAGATGATTGTGATCCTGCACTTAGAAGTTTTCTGCACTTGCTATGTTATTACCTTTTAGATGCATTATTTAATCAGGATATATTTTATCCTCATATGATTTTAACATGTTGTAGAGTAAGAATAATATACATCTTTATTTCAGTACATAATGTGAAAGTTTAATAAAGTATGGTGCTAAATATGATTCAACAAATTAAGACATTAAATAATGATAACTAAGATTAAGCGCACCATTAAATAAAAGATGTATGCTTGCATAATTAAATATTTATGATTATGTATATCAATTAATATTTATCAAATCATAATTATACATATGATTGTTAATGATTTAAACATATATATATATTGTATCTTAATATAAGTTTTGTTATCACCAAAATTATATATAATAATTCTAACAAACTCCTCCTTTTTTATGATGACAAAACTTTGAGGACTTGTTATTAAAAATTTAATATTTTCTCTTAATCACCTCCTTAATATCTGACTTTTATAATCCTATGGGGTTCAACCTTTTGCATCACTCTCCCTATTTGTATACAAGTCTCTCACATCACTCTCCCTGTTTGTATACAAGTCTCTCACATTTCTCTATCCCTTTTTGTCAGAATCAAAAAGGTTTAGCTTAGGGTTAATAGAATGATCTTTCTCACAACTTTATGTTCTTCTTTCCCTATCTTGTTGAGCCTTGGAATATTGTACTCTCACCTTTGTTATCTAGAGCCTTTATACATATATTAGCACATGATGTTTTCTTCCCCTGTTTTATAATTATGGTACAATTTTCTCTCCCCCTTTGGTTCAAACTCATTTTTGGTTCCCTGAGAATATTTTGCTTGGTCTTGGGTGAGGTTTGACACTCCTAACTCATAATCTTGTATGCGTTTTCGATTTCTAGTTTCTCCCCCTTAATGTTATGTTAAGCATAGCATAATCATAGAATGATTTTGTATTAATGTAAAGACCAGATTCATGTTAATGATAATATTCAATAATTGCAATATGTAGACATCTTTAAGCATGCATAAATGTTGAACATATTATCTAGCTTGATTTTGATGATGAACATTCTTAACCAAGTGTGCTTTGATGATGAGCAAAGACATAAGTGAAACACTAAGGTAATAACAATCTATTCTCAAGTACGTTGCAAAAATATTGACTCATACTCAACCTGAGAATAACCTTCGTGATGATAAAAGGAAAACATAACCATCATTATAAGTATGTTTTGGAGTAAACAGAAAAGCTTTGAAGAAAGCCCAAGACAAGCTTCGGAGTCTTCACAGCATGTTTCAGAATTGATAGGCATTCTTCAGAGTCAATAACAAGCAAAACTTTGGAACAATTATAGCATACTTTGAAGTTAATCAAGAAAGCTTTAGAATTGTTAAGAATGCTTCAGAGTCATCATACAAGTTTTAGAGTTCTCACAGTACACTCGAAAAACATTAGGACAAGCTTCGGAGTTAATCAGCTATGCTTCAGAGTAAATAGACATACTTCAGAGAACTTAGAGTCATGTTTTAGAGTAAATTCAAACAAGCTTGGGAGTAAACAGACCTATTCAGAGTCATTAAACACTGCTTCGAAGTTGGCTTTCTGAAGCATCAAAAGTTCAGATTATCCAAACTCTTTTCTACAAAGGACTGTTGCAATTAAGAATTTTTACTACCATTTTGGAGAATCTGAAGAAAACTAATCAAAACATCCAAAATCAATCAGGACATCATATGTTTACTCGTCTCTTCGGAGTAATTGAAGAAACAACTTCAGAACACCCATGATGAGAGTGGACGTTGAGAAAACTAAGTGACAGAGTTGTAGACCGATACCAAATTGTAGCAAAGTCAGATGTCAGACAAAGTATAAGGTGAAAAAAAATATTTTTAAACTTTTGAATGTCTGCCATAGTCAGCAATGGAAAAATCTCTCTCAACTTATAAAAGAGAGATTCAGAAGTAAAAGAAAATAACAAAAATTTTGAATATCATTGAACATTGCTGGAAATATGAAGAGTATTCAAAATCTTCCTTCAAAGTTCAACTCCAACGGCCACATCTCTGTGAGAAGCTTTCAAAAGCCTAAATCATTTCTCAATCAAGGAGTTTGAATCTTTCACTCTCATTATTTATTCATCTACTGAAAGTTTAAAATTTTATGTACAAATCTATCTAAGTAATTTGCCTAAGTAAGAGACAATAATCTGTATATTTCATTTCAGTATTGGGTAACACAAGCAGAGTGGTTGGTGTTTTTGCATTAAGATAAGCAAGTAGGGAACTTGCTAAAATGGTATAAGTTTGTTGGAGAGATTTGAAAACCAAAAAGTTGTGAAAGTTTCTAGATAACTTGGAAAACCAGTAAGTTGGTTGGTAATCTTGTTGTAAAACCAATATGTATTTGATTAGGTTGATCAAAGTATTAATGGAACCTGACTTTAGTAGAGGAGACTGACTTAGAGAAGTGGAGTAGGAACCTAGGAAGGGTCAAACCACTATAAAAATCTTATTCTGTGTGTTGTGCAATCTGTTTTACTTATTCATTCAGCACTTTAATTATTTGATTTGGCCAAAAGTTTTAAAGCTCAATTCACCCCCCCACTTCTTGAGCTACCATTGTATAAGGGACCAACAAGTGGTATCAAAGCAGGCTTTACTAGTTAAATTTTGATTACCAGTATATTAACTTGTGAAGAGATTCAAATGGCCGGTATGTTTCATAATACATCTGCTGAAGGACAATCTACTTCCAAACCCCCTTTATTTGTTGGAACCAATTATGGGCATTAAAAAATGAGAATTCAAAATTTTTTGATTACTACAGATTTTCATTTATGGCTTGTAGTGAAAAATGTAAAGAATGTTACCAACACTAAAGACAAATACACTGCAGAAGATATAAAATCAGTAGAACGTGATACTAAGGCAAAAAACCGCCTCTACTGTGCTCTAATCTCTTCTAAGTTTGAAAAGATTTCTGCATGTAATTCAACTAAGAAAATCTGGGATAAACTCAAAGTAGCACAAGCAGGTACAAACTAGGTAAAGGAGACTAAAATAAATCTTCTAGTGTAGAACTATAAAGCCTTCTCTATGAAGGAATCAGAAAACATTTTTGAAATGTTTGAAAGATTTCAGAAAACCACCAATAGCTTAAAGAACTTAGGAGAAAAATACAAAGAGATCAAGCTAGTAAAGAAAATCTTGAGATCTCTGCCTAGACATTGGATGCCTAAAGTGACTGTTATATAGGAAGCAAAAGATCTAACAAAGGTGATAGTAGAAGAACTCATGGGATCACTCAGGACCCATAAAGTCCTGATGAAAGAAAAAGCACTAGATGAAGTCAAAGGTAAGAAAACAATAGCTTTACAAGCAGAATCAGAAAATGAAAAATCTTTAAAAGATTCCTCAACCACTGAAAATGATGAGGATATGGCAATGATAACCAGAAGATTCGGAAATATGTTCAAGAAGAAAAGATTTGGAAATAATTCCAAGAACTTCAAAAGAAAAGACAAGAAAATGAAAATTCCAATCTATTACAATTGCAACAAGCCTAGGTATATAAAGTTTGATTGCTCATAACCAGATAGAAAGCAAGGAGATAAGAAGAAAAGGTATAACTCTTACTCTGACAAAAAGAATATTTTTAATAGCAAGAAATTTGGAAAGAAGAAGAAAGTTATGGCTACATGGGAAATGCTGGAAAACATGATGTAAGAAAGCTTGAGTGAAGGAGAAGAAGAAAATGAAGCTCAATTCATTACACTCAGCTTCAAAGAAAAGGATCAAGAAAAGCATCATATAAGAATAAGCTTCATGGCTATTCACAATGATGAGGTAAATTCGAAACCTGAAATTTCTGATATTGAAGAATTATTAGAAGAATTGTATTCAGATTTCAAAACATTAAAAACTAAACACAAGGAAAATAAAAGAGAACTTGAAAGAACAATTAATGAATACACCAAATTAAAGCAAGAAAACAAATTGCTCAAAACGGACCAGACTATCAATATAGAACTTGAGCAAATTAAAGCAGAAAATTATGCTCTAAGAAAAACCTTAATTAGTACCTTATTTAAACTTAAAACAAAGAAAGATATAAAAAACTAAAGAAAGAAAAATCGTAAAAGAAAATCAAAATGAATATGATTTGGATTTGTAAGATAGTTGCTAAAGTAGTAAATGCAACTATATATCCAGAAAATAAATTAGTAGCATCTAAAAAGTAATGGGTGCCAAAATATTCTGCTAGTAACCCACCTGGACCCATTCCTAAATGGGTACAAAAAATTATAGCTTAATTTTATTATTGCAGGTTTGTTTGAGAGCCATAGAGAATAACAAGTGATATATTAATAGTGGTTGCTTAAAATACATGACAGGAGAAAGGGAGCTATTCACAGAACTAAAAGCTAAAAATGGAGGAACAGTTACCTTTGGGGATAATGGAAAAGGTAGATTGATTAGAATTGGTAAAATTGGCCAACTTCCCTCTATTACAATTTCAATTGTTTTATTAGTAAAAGGATTAAAATATAATCTTTTAAGTGTAAGTCAATTCTGTGATAATGGTTAGAAAGTTATGTTTGAATCTCATACTTGTTCAATTTTAGATAGTTCAAATTCAGTTTTAGTACTTGGAAGAGACATGGAAATGTGTATTTAGTGGATTTATGTGATGTCCAAGTCAAATGTCTTTTTGTAAATGAAAATGAACCCATGTTATGGCATAGCAGACTAGGACATGCCAACAAGAATCTGATTGAAAGACTATATAATTAAGATATAGTTATTAGCTTACCAAAACTCAAATTCGACAATAAGTTGTGTGATGCTTGCATGAAAGGCAAGCAAGTAAAAGAATCATTCAAATCAAACAAAGAAGTATACACAACCAAACCTCTTCAGTTGCTACATATGAATTTAGTTGGACCAATAAGAACAAGAAGCCTTGGAGGAAAACATTACGCATATGTCATTATAGATGACTTTAGTAGATTTACCTATGTAATATTTCTAACATCCAAAGGTGAAGCCTTTTTATTCTTTGAGGTATTTTCCTAACATGAATAGAATGAACAAAGCTCTCATTTAGTTGCCATAAGAGGTGATCATGGTGGAGAGTTTGAAAACCATAGATTCACTAATTTCTGTGAAAATAATGAAATTCTTCAAACTTTCTCTACACCAAGAACACCTCGATAAAATGAAGTAGCTGAAAAGAAAAATAGATCCTTGCAAGAGATGGAAAGGATAATGTTGAGTGAATACAGCCACCCATAGTATTTTTGGGCAGAAGCAATGAACACAACATATTATATTATAGATAGAATCTTTGCTAGATCGATACTCAACAAAACTCTATTTGAATTATACTATGGCAAGAAACCAAATATTTCATAGTTTCATACTTTTAGTTGTAAGTGCTTTATTCTCAACAATGGCAAAGAAAACCATGGTAAATTTGAAAGCAAATTAGATGAAGGCATCTTTTTTGGTTATTCCATTGTTAGGTAGGCATTTAGAGTCTAAAATCTGAAAAACAAGACTGTAGAGGAATTTATTCTTGTAAAATTTGATGAAAATACTAATTCCTCTAAGAGGACAAGTGATTTTGATGATGTCTTTGATGATGAGACATGTGAAATAATAACTTCAGTTGAGAAAATGAATATGCAAGACAAAGAAGGAGAACCGTCTCAATCAAAAATACAGATGGATGAAGAAGAAATAGAAGAAGGACCATCCATCAATGAGGTAAATAATGAAGGTAACAATATTTTTCCCAAAGATCGAAGATTCACGCATGATCACCCTGAAAGTCAAATAATTATTGATTTATATGACAAAGTTAGAACCAGATCTTCTTATCACCAAATATGTGATAATTTTGCTTTTATTTCTCAATTAGAACCGACTTCCATAGACCAAGCTTTAGAAGATGAAAACTAGATTTCAACTATGCAAGAAGAATTAGACCAATTCAAAAGAAATAATGTGTAGCTATTATTCCAAGACAAAATCATCAATTTGCTATATAAAGTAAATGGGTCTTTAGGAAGAAACTATATGAATATAGAATTATTGTAAGAAATAAAGCAAGATTAGTAGCAAAAGGGTATTGTTAGGAGGAAGGCATTGATTCTTGATTTGAAGAATCATATGCTCCTGTTACAAGAATTGAAGCCATTAGAATACTTCTTACATGCATCCTTTATGAATTTCAAGTTATACCAGATGGATGTTAAGAGTGCATTCTTAAATAGATTTATTAATAAAGAGGTCTATGTAGAACAACCACCTGGGTTTGAAGATCCTTATAACCTAAATCATGTATTCAAACTTAAGAAAGCCCTCTATGGTTTAGAATAGGCTCCCAAAGCTTGGTATGAAAGGTTAAACAAATTTCTCATTGAAAATGGTTTTTCAAGAGGCAAAGTTGATACTACTCTCTTCATTAAGCATGTAACAAAAGATATTCTTATAGTTCAAGTATATGTTGATGATATAGTATTTAGTGCAACTAATGAAAATCTTTGCAAAGAATTTTCTAAGAATATGTAGGGAGAATTTGAAATGAGCTTGATGGGTGAACTCAACTTCTTCTTAGGACTGCAAATTAAGTAGATGAAAGAAGGTATCCTCATTTACCAAGCCAAACACACAAAAGAACTACTAAAAAAATTCAACATTGAAGAGGGAAAAATGTATGAGACGCCAATGAGTACTTCAATAAAAATGGACAAAGATTTAAGTCTATTTGCCAAAATCTTTACAAAAGCATGATAGGATCTATGCTATATTTAATTGCTAGTAGACCTGACATAATGTTAAGTGTATGCATGTGTACTAGATTCCAATCAGAACCAAAAGAGTCACATCTTATTGTTGTAAAAAGAATATTTAGATATCTTTTAGATACACCTAATCTTAGATTATGGCATCCAAAAGGTTTAGATTTTAATTTAATAGGTTACTCAAATGCAGATTTTGCTAGATATAAAGTATATAGAAAGATTACCTCAGGATCCTGCTAATTTCTAGGAAACATGATCATTTCATGGATTTCTAAGAAAGAAACATCAGTTGTACTATCAACTGCTGAGGCTGAATATATAGCAGCAAGCAGCTGTTGTGCACAAATCTTATGGATGAAACAATAATTAAAAAAATTTGGTCTCAACTTTGTTGATATGCCTATAAGATGTGATAACACTAGTGCCATAAATTTAACCAAGAATCCAATTCTACATTCTAGAACAAAGCACATAGAAATTAGGCATCATTTTATTAGGGACTATGTTTAAAACCATGACATTAGCTTAGAATTTATCCCAACAGAAAATCAGCTAGCAGATATTTTCACAAAACCATTACCAGAAGAAAGATTTTACATGATAAGAAGAGAACAAGGCATTCTAGATCCTAATGCATAAAATGCTTAATTTATCAAACAAATTAGCCATTCTACATTCTCATAAAATGAAATAAATGCAAATCTATCATTTTCATTTAGAAATGTAATTATTCATCTTGATAATAATTCCTAAATGAAAATGAATTATTAAACAAAACTTCAATAATTCATCTTACAAAGTTTCAGATTTAAGTTAGATTTCAAACTTTGGAGTCTCCAAAGCCCCAAACAAAAGTCTCCGAAGGCCTAAACAAAAGCATTCGAAGATCAACAAAAGCCTCCAAAGACATGTTTCAGAATATCCAAAACTCCGAATTGAACCATTGCCTCGAAGAATCTCTTTCAGAGCATCCGAAAGCCAAAATGCTTTAGTATTTTGGAGAACATTTTAAACCAAATCTGAAAGCACAAATTCATTTGAAACCTCTTTGAAAACCTAAACTCTTCTTCTCAGAACTCTCAAAACCCTCATTTCAGAGAAGACTATCCATCTTCCCGCTACTTTCAAATCTCAGTATCAACTCTCCATCTCCCTTCTTGCTTTCTTCGACTTCACTCCCAAAAATCCCATTTCCTTTCCAAAACCTAGAACTCTCTGTCGAAATGGCCAGAACAAAAGGAGTAGAAAGCAAGAGAAAGGAAAGAGAAAATTCTCCACAAAGAAAAGGATCCAAGAAGGCAAGATAGGAAGCTGATACACTTGAGGTATCTTTCTGAATAGTTCATCTGATTATTCTAGATTTATAGAGAAATATGAGGATAGGAGAATAATCATAGAGAAAATATTCAATTTTAGAACCTTTGGAATAGAATTAGAAGTATTTGAATGGTTGAAATACCAAGGCTGGGATGCTTATGTGAGTTATAGAGATAGTCTATATCTTAAACTCATAAGAGCTCTAATTTGTAATCTCAACACCAGAATAGAAAGATCATGGATAGGAGAAACAAAAATTGAACTGTCCCAAGAAAGTTTAAGAATCTATTTCAATCTCTCTGAAGAAGAAGAGGAGATTGTATGGTCTTTAACAACAATGCTATTCTCAAACTTAGCAGAAACTGAGATTAATGTAAAGGAGAATTATTTGCATACTAGTCACTTGAATGTAAATCTCAAGCTAATATATATGAACAATGTATATCCTAGAAGAGAAGCTACAGGAGATATATCTTAGAAAGATGCCATAATCATATGGGCATTGAAGAATAGAAGAAAGCTAAATTTAGCTAGATTGATGATAGATCATATTCACTTGATCAAAAGCACTACAAGGTTTCCTTTACCTTATGGAATAACTTTGACCAAGCTGATCAAGGAAGCAGGAGTAGATATCTTAAACGAGAATGAAGAGCTTCGAAGAAACACAGACAAATTAGATGAGAAAGCTTTGAAAAGAATGAGTTTTAAGCAAACTGCACAGGGTGATCTCTAAAAGACCAAGAAGAGCAAATCAATTGAAAGGATCCAAACCTGATGAAAGCCCAAAAAGAGGAGATGTTACAGAATGGGCTACTAAACAAAGGCTAGAACTCTCCTCACATGAAGAAGAAGAAAGAACTAAAAGACAAGATTTGATAAGTCCACCAGTAGAAACAAGAGATGAAGTCTCCCGCAGAGAAGAACAAATAGAAGCTGAGAGAATAGAAGAAGTTCCAAGAGAGGAACAAAGAATAGACATAGAAGATATTATAGAAGAAATTTTGAGAGATAATGTACATGAAGAAACAGTAGTAGCAGACATGCCATCACACACTCCTATTAGATCCCCTTCACCCATTAGACCCACTCCTACTGATCAACCATCCACCTCATTAATTTCCACTTCACAACAAATCCCACAGCACCTAGAGGATAGATTATTCATGATTGAACACTTTTTACAAGCCTTAGCCCTCCAAATGAATAGAATGGATCACTATCTTTCAATTGCCATATCATTTATGATCCTAAGGGCTGATAAGATTGACCAGCAACTTGATTCTCTATAAGCTCTAGCAGAATCATTCATAGGATCCTACTTCTTCCCAATCCTCCATTGACTCCAAAGAACCACAAAATTCACGTTCCTGATAAAGAGTCAATTCTTCAAGATTACTCTGAGAAACTTCTTAAAATGCTTCCAATGTCAAAACCTCTTAGAAAAGAGTTTCCATCTCCCTCAGGTATTTATGAATTCTTTATTCTTACTTGGGAAGAATTCACTTTCTACAAAAATGCCAACTTGGAGGCCATGCTGACAATCTGCCTCTCCCATATCCTTAGATGAATGATCCTTCCATCCAAGAAAGAATAAGGCAGATACAACCACCACCATGGTGTCAACCTCTTCCACCACCTTCCTCACCTTCTTCCAAAACCAAAAATCTTAGAAAATCACCTTCTTTCAAAACCAAAAATCCAAAAAAAATCACCTTCTTCCAAAACCAAAAATCCTAGAAAACCACCTTCTTCCACTACCAAAACCAAAAACCCACCTGCTATCCCAAAACCAAAACCATCACCTTCTTCATTTCATCCATCCACTTTAAAACCAAAAAGTCAGCGTAGAATTCTACCTCCTAAAGAACACAAAAGGCTCCTTTTGAAAGAATAACCATGTACTATCAGCAGTACATAACTAAGATGAATGCAAACGTAGAGGCTCTCTTAAAAGAGACTCCTGTAGTATTTCCTAAGCTACTAGATCCAAACTTTTGAGAAAGAATAGATTCCATCTATGTTCATAGTTGTGGAACTACAACTTATACATATGAACCTCCTGTGGTAATTCCAAAAGATCCATTTTTCATTCAACCTCCTCCACCAAAAAGGACTAGAACATCCAAGCCCTCTCCCAAACCATCCTCTTCTAAACCCAAGCCCCTTTTCCACCTCTTCAAGATGTCTTTCTCAAGACATACAGAGAAAACCCAAACCACCTAAATAAACCTGCTACTTTTTTACATTTTTTTTCTCTCTAATGTAAATTTTTTTCTGATGAATCTGAAATTTTGAAAATTTATATATATATATATGCATCTTTTCTCTGACTTATTGCTGCTTGTTTCCACTTTTTTTATTATGATAAAAAGGGAAAGAAAATGTGATAATGTGATATAAACTAAAATGATAGGTGGATGTATAAGATAACATAAAAATGAAAACTTCTATGACATACAATTAAAATAATATGTATCAATTTAAGGGGAGCTACACTGAATTGGTCAATAGAAATCTTTATGAAATATCTGCAAAATAAGTTACTTTAAATTTATTATTAGACAAGTTTTAAAAGCTATATCACTTACTGCTTTGTCATCATCAAAAAGGGGAAGAATGTTGAACATATTATATAACATGATTGTGATGATGAACATTCTTAACCAAGTATGTTTTGATGATGAGCAAAGATATAAGTGGAATATTAAGTTACTAACAATCTGTTCTCAAGTATGTTACAAAAATATTAACTCATACTCAACTTGAGAATAACCTTCATGATGATAAAAGGAAGACATAAAGTAAATGCTCTTTTAAAATTAAGTATATAAATTTCACATATACTTAAATCAAGAAAACAAAATTTTTAAAGTTTTGAAGACATGATTTGGAGCTAACAGAAGCATCTTCGGAGTCATCTCAACATGTTTTTGGAGCAAATTGCACTCTTCGGAGTTATCACAATGATCTTCGGAGTAAAATGGTCAAAACTTTGGAAATTATCATTGTATGGCTCGGAGATATTCAAAACAAGCTTTTGAACAGCAAGCTTCAAAGTAAAATGGAACACTTCGAAGTCATTAAAAGTATATTTTGGAGTAAACAGACAAGCTTCGGAGAAAGCCCAAGGCAAGCTTCAGAGTCCTCATAGCATGTTTCAGAATTGACAGGCACACTTTGGAGTTAACAAGCAAAGTTTTGAAACAGTTATGGTGTACTTCAAAGTTAATCAAGAAAACTTCAAAATCATCAAGAATGCTTCAGAGTCATCATACAAGTTTTGGAAGTGTCATAATACACTCCAGAAACATCAAGACAAGCTTCAGAGTTAATCAACTATGCTTTAGAGTACACATACATCCTTTGGAGAACTTAGAGTCACATTTCTGAGTAAATTCAAACAAGCTTCGAAGTAAACTGAGCTACTTTGGAGTCATTAAACATTGCTTCGGAGTTGGCTTTCTGAAGCATCAAAAGTTTAATTATCCAAACTCTTTTCTATGAAGGACTGTTGCAATTAAGAAGGTTTACTACCATTTTGGAGAATCTGAAGAAAATTAATCAAAAAATCCAAAATCAATCAAGACATCATCTATTCACTTGTCTCTTCATAGTAACTAAAGAAGGAACTTTGGAACACCTATGATGGAAGTGAATATTGAGAGAAGTCAACAACAAAGTAGCAGACCGATACCAGATTATAGCAAAGTCAAAGGTCAGACAAAGTTTAAGGTGAAGAAAAATATTTTTGAACGTTTGAATGTCTACCATAGTCAGCAATGAAAAAATCTCTCTCAACCTATAAAAGAGAGATCTAGATGCAAAAGAAAATAACAAAAAATTTGAAAATCATTGAACATTGTTGAAAGTACAATGAGCATTCAAAATCTTCCTTTAAAGTTCAACTCCAATGGGTACATCTTTGTCAGAAGCATTCAAAAGCCTAAATCATTTCTTAATCAAGGAGTTTGAATCTTTCACTCTCACTGTTTATTCATTTACTGAAAGTTCAAAATTTTATGTGCTAATTTGTCTAAGTAAGAGACAACAATCTGTACATTTAATTTTAATATTTGATAATACAAGTAAAGTTCTTGGTGTTTTTGTATTAAGATAAGCAAGTAGGGAACTTGCTAGAAGGGTATAAGTTTGTTGGTGAGCTTTGAAAACCAACAAGTTGTCAAAGTTTCTTGATAGCTAGAAAAACCAGTAAGTTAGTTGGTGAGCTTGTTATAAAACCAAAATGTATTTGATTAGGTTGATCAAGGTATTAGTGGAACCTGAGTTTAGTAGAGGAGACTGACTTAGAGAAGTGTAGTAGGAACCTAGGAAGAGTCAAACCACTATAAAAATCTTGTGCTGTGTGTTGTGCAATCTATTTTACTTATTTATTCAACACTTTAATTATTTGATTTGGCCAAAAGTTTTAACGCTCAATTTACCCCCCCCCCCTCTTGAGCAACCATTGTATAAGGGACCAATAATAATGAGTTTTTATCAATGCAAGAGGCATATTCATATGAAGGGTAACGTTCAAGCATTGGATAATTAATCATATACTATTCATCAAAATCATACTGGGACACTAAATTAATATTCAAAAATGATTTCATGTAAATACGATAACAATGCATGGTTTTAGCTTGATATGTTCATTGTTGGGTTCTTGTTTTAACGTGCATCTTCTTTTGTTTAAATGGCTAGCTATCGTTATTATCAATAGATATAGTCGGGATTATTAATGATAGAGTTAACAGGTTGCTTGGGAAGTAGAGAGCCTCTTTTCATTCTCTTTTATTATATAAAAGAGTTAGAGAGGAGACGACCTTTCAGTGCACATTGGGGCAGTCATGGCATCATCGAGTTCCTCTTCGAGGTTGATTCAAAGTGAGGATGATGATGTAAATTTCAAGACTGTAGAGAGGATTCTATTTTTTAGGACAGAATCAAGTAGTTAAAGGAAGATTTGTCTTCCATTAGGAGTAATACCGCTCATTTTGAGCATCTCTTTACCAAGAACTCCATAGCTATAGATCCTATTAAACACTTGGAGATGGAGTTGGCCAAAGCTCATCAAAGGGTTGATGAGTTAGAAACAGTTATTAATCTTTTGGCCGAATAAATAATTTTATTCTCTTTTGTATCTTTTAAATGTTTTAACCTTTTAGATGTAATATTGTGGCTATTTATACTTGCATTAAAATTTTATTTTATACTTGCATTAAAATTTTATTCTTAGTAGTTTCTAATTTTCTGATCCTTTACAAAGTTTTATGCTTGGTGATTTATGTTTATGTTTTGATAAGAGCATTCTTATATTGATTCAAGCATTGGATATGTGATTAAAAGAATGAAAATAGTTTTTTAAGCATGGTTTATTCATCATAACTCAAGAGTGAAAATGCATAGTTCTATTTGGGTCCTATTTGGGTCTCTAAGGTATGAGAATCTATTCCTTGTTTCTGCTGCCAATATATCTCTCCTATTATTTTTACCAAGAAGACAGTTACTAATATTTGAGTCATAGAGTTAATGTGTCTCTGGGGAACTAATTGTGAACCTGTGTATTCACTGCTTCATCTATGATATTTAGTTGAATAGAAAATATATGAAGTTAAGAGATAGACGGAGATGGAGCAAGTTAGAGATGATGGGAGTGACCAGGTTCACTTTTTAAAAGAAGAAATAAAGCATGTAAAGAAGAAATTGAGACATGCTAAGAGGCCAAATACTTGTTCAAATCTTCTTTTGACTAGCCGTTGTATAACTTATGGGGATAACATGAGTTGAGTTGCGGCATTGGAGAAGGAGTTATCTGAGGCTCAGGGCAGGATTGAAGAGTTATCGACAATTATAAAAGTTTTAAGAAGTAAATGTTTTTAATTTTCTTTTGTGACTTGTACTGAACTTAACCACAATGGTATAAAAAGAAACAAGTTGATGAATTAAAGCAATTTTCATGAATAGATAGGATAACTATTATACTTTAATCAATAATTAAGTTATTCGAACTAGGGCAATTGTGAATAACAGTAACCTTACATGCTAGATCAACTCGCCTTTTTCATTAATGATTCCTTCAATTTTGTTATTTACTAGTTATATGTCTTTTTGGTATTCTTGTCTTTAAGTTACTTATTATCTGAGTGTTATTTTTCTTTCTTTCTTATTATCTTGAGAATTTTACTTTATGTTTTTTAGAGTATTATTTATCCTAGTGTGAATTCTATATTCTTCCTATGTATATACATGAATGAATATGATATGTATAGATAACACTATATATATGAATCTTTGTTTCTATCAATGTTCAATTAGTTAAATAATCAAAATTCTAAATATGGTTTCTAATTTCAATTAATGTACAAATGAATGAATGTAAAAGTTTTAAATATAAACTTGTCTCTACAAACATGTAAGTAGGTAGAAATAAGTAATTGAAAGACTAAACATGAATTCTTATTAATACAAGAATGAACTTAAAGAAACACGCAAGTAAAATTTTAAAATTCAGATAATGACTTATTCAATGAAGGCATTTGAGTTGAGTGTCATACTTACACTTACCTTTCCTTTTTTATTTTGAAGAAACTTGATATTTCATCATGTCTTCATTTTATTTCTTCAAACCAAGTCTCCTTTCTTTTTCTTCTTCTTCTTTAGGAGCATATTTTCTCCTTTCCTTGATTTTGTGCACTCTAGTTAGTGTCAATATTAACATAAGTAGTGTGTGAGTGCTAAGTGTTTTGCCACTTAGTAATCTGTCTTTGGCTTGTTTAAAAATTTCTCATATCAACTTATAAGCTAAGACATCTTTTGCAAATTGTGGGGTAGAGAGAGTGTAGTGAGATTTTAACATTTTTAGCTCTGCTATCATTTCATCCTCGCTTATGCCAATATAGGTGATTTTCCATAGACGAAGATCATTTGGCCATAAGAAATATTTCTAATCTCTTCTTTCATTATTTATAATCTAATCTATTGAAAATATGGGAGTGGAGAGATGCAGTATCCTTTGGAGAACATAAAGGATGATGTTGTTGGGTAAGCTAAATGGATCACTAGAATTTTTTATCTAGCCCACTTTGATAGCACTTGTGGAGTCTCAGAGTATGGCTTAACCCAAAAGGGGAGGAGTGAATTGGAAATATAAAAATTCATTGTGTAACCCCTGTTAGACCATTTTCCTCTTTTCATCCTTGTGTGTGTGTGATGTAAAGTGAAGGATAAAACTGTAAAGTGAATGATAAAACTGTAAAGTGCATGAAGGATAAAACAAGTAAACAAACATACACAAACAACATGATTTTTATAATAGTTCGGCAACCCCATCCCTACATCCACTCTTCCAAGAGCACACACTCATTGTGCCTTGGGTTCCATTATGTCCCATATAATGGAAAAACAAAAGTATTTCAACCACTCTTCTAGATTATAGCTCTAGGGGGCGTAAATAATGTTCCTAATACTCTTCTGGATTCCAACTCTAGGGGGGCATAAACATAGTGCTCCCAGCACTCTTTTGCTTTTCACAAGCTCACCAGAAAACTCACTGGTTTCAAAGATCACCAGCAAACTTGTTGGTTTTCCAAAGCTCACTAATAACTCATACAATGTAGTTTTCTTGAGCTCATCGCAAACTCACTTGTTTTTCAGTTTAAGTAGAAACTAATAGACATTTAAATATAGGGGAAGATGAGATCTTTTACAGCTCTAATAATACAAAAAAGATCTCCCCAAAATGTAAACTCAATGGCCATAATGATATGTAGATTGAAGCTTATAAAACATAGATGACGGTTTAAGCTCTTGGCAATGGCTGGAAGGATTTGCATAGGATTAAGCTAATTTGAAATATTTTCCTTCACCACTTAAAATCATTCCACCTATTCTCCTTAAATAGCTTCTTCATAATTTTGACTGTTGGAGAAGATGGATTTAGTTGAATGAAGAAATGAGAGCAATAATGAATGAAAAAGATCATTGAGATTTTTGTCATTGAAGTGCATGTCTTTCTGATTTGTCTCGAGCTATTGCATCGCTGTTCTTTTATAGAGAGGAAGATAAGTTGTTGCTGATATGCCTTTGCTCATTTTGACTTGACACAACTAGAAAACTTGCGGCGTTGCTTGTTGCCAGAAATGGTGACTGAAGTGAGTCTGCATAATGAAAGCACTGATGCAGATGCCATTTAGATGCATGTAACATAAATCAATTTTTCTCTTATAGATCACGATCTCTCTTTGTCTGCATTTATTTATCATAAGTTATAGAAGAATTCTCCTATTATTTTGTCTGTCAGTCGACCCTTTGTAAGTGTGATTTGTCTGTTGTAAATAACAGATGAACTTTAGTGCCATAGACGAAGTCGAAAAGATCAACAGGCAAACTTTGCTTTATCTACTATAAGTTTTAGACAAATTCCTTAATGAGATTTATTTGTTAGTCAATCCTTCATGAATTTTCTTTGTCTATTATAAGTAAAAGATGAACTCTGGTGACAAAGATGAAGTCAAATAGATTGACAGACAAACTCTACTAATCAACAGATGAACTTTACTTTGTCTGTTCGAACAGATGAAGTATGATATTCTTCTTTTATTCTCCATTTGTCTGTTATAAGTGATAGACGATCTTTACTTTGCCTTGAAAGAATTAGGCTTAAACTTCATCTATAGGTTTGTCTGTAGTAAGTTATAGGCGAATGTGCCTTTGCATTGAAGTTCACTTGTCCAAGTAGGTACTTTATTTGTGCAGATTTGTCTATGCTCACTGTGTAGATTCCACTTTATCTTTCACTTTGTCTGTAGTAAGTAGTAGAAAAAATTGATCCCGCAAATGAAGTTGAATTCCTCATTTGTTCTATAATAGATAGAGTTTGTCTCTGCAACTTCCTTGTTACTTCATTCTTGATTTGTTTCTCTTAGCTCAGCTGAAGTTGCATCTACTTTGTCTATTCATCTTGTCTTTTTATCCTCAGCTGAATTTATTCCTTTGAATTTGTTAGTCAGACAAAGTTTCTTTTCTTTGTGCATGATTATCTGGGTGGCTGTTTGTTCTTTCTTCATTTGTCAGAGTGCTTGGTGGAATTACTTCTTCTTATTTTGTCTTAGACAAACTTTATCTGGTCGGTATAGATAGTTCAAATTTCTTGAATAACTTTATGTTCCTTGACCATGACTTCATCTTCAATTGCTTCTATCATTTGCATCTATTTATGGAAGTTTTTTCTTTGGATTTTAACAGACAAAGCAAGCTCCTTTTAGCTCATCTTTGAAGCCTTGTTTTCTTCTTCTTCTTCTTTCATGATCTTCAGCAGTTTAATCCCTTTGGAATGTAGTAGATAATTTTGGCTATTGGTTGCAGACAATTGTGATCCTGTACTTAGAAGTTTTTTGCACTTGCTACATTGTTAGCTTTCAGATACATTATTTAATTAGAATTTATTTTATCATCATGTGATTTTAACATATTGTAGAGTAAGGATAATGTACCTCTCTATTTAAGTACATAATATTTTAAGCTTAATAGCGTATGGTGCTAAATACTCTTTAACAAATTAATGCATTAAAGAATGATAATTAAGATTAAGCACACATTAAGTAAAATATGTATGCTCCATAATTAAATATTTATGATTATGTATATTAATTAACATTTATCAAATCATAATTATGCATATGATTGTTAACGGTTTAAGCACACATTATTGTATCTTAATACAAGTTTTATTATCATTAAAATCATATATAATAATCTTTACACCAGCTTGACTTCTTGATCAATAATGTCTAGGCCTTGTTATATGTCTTGAATTAGTTATGTGATGTCCAAACTTGCTTCTTTAGTGTCTATCATTTTGCTTGAGTGTAGAACTTAAGCTTTTTTTCATTTTGAAGCCTTGAGCTTTTATCTAACTTTTGAGCACAAGTCTGAATTACTTTGGCAATGTTTTAAGACATGTATGGAAGTGTTTTTGCACTACTTCTTCAAAATTTCAGTATGATTCTTTCTCATTCGAGCATTTATGTTTTCTTCATCATAATCTATTGGATCTTTTTCTAACATAGTCTTATATGCGCTGTCCATATGCTATTTCGCTAATGTATTGTTCATTACTATACACTTGGGAAATAATGATTAGTAACTTAAACTTTCACTTATGTGTTTTTGCTCATCATCAAAACTTAGCTAGTTGAGTATGCTCATTGTCAAAATCAAGGCTAAGGAGTGTTGGTTCAACAATCTCCCCCTTTTTATGATGACAAAACATCTGAGTGAATTCCCTTTTAGACAATTAACACAAAGACATACATGGGAATTAATTTATATGTAACATACCTCCCCCTAACTTAGAGCTTCCTCGCTCTGAATGGGTGCACTAAATTTTGATAGTTTATGCCATACATAGACAGTAAAGTGCTTAGAGTTGAAGAAAATTATATTCCATTTTATTTCAATACAAATAGAGTTACACTTTAAAATATTGGAATATACACAAAGTGACTGACTAATCATTGAAAAAGGGTGTAGTAGGGATGAGATGGATGGAAGAAAAATTAGGGTTGGAGAGATTGTGGTAGACCCTGATTATGATCCTTCAAAGCATTTGGAATTATGGAGAGGCATGTATCCATTACATTTGAAAGGTCATGTTGCTGAAGCCAAAGTTTTGGATGGGGATAGAAGGGTATTGCTTCTAGTGTGGCTTCTCCCTCCTAATCCTTGGCCACAAAAGGTGGTAACCTGGGTAGTTTGACCATTGGACTCCTATAAAGATGGTTATTGTAGTCTCCAAAGAACATGATATTTCTTGTAGATTTTCATCAAGCTATTTTCTTTTTTTTCAGAAACATCATGAGATCTAGTAAGTTCAACAGAAGAAAAATCTCTAATCCAAAACATCATGATCACTACTCTATCCATTCTTCTTCCCTTCAGTGAATTTTCTTTTGCATACATCTCTTTTTCAATTTCTCTGCTCGTGATCTCTATCACATAGATGGAATTTTTGGTCTTTTACTTTTGCGCTAGTAGTGAGAGGGTGAGGATGAGTTAAATAGATACACCTATTGGCAAAAAGTCAGTTGAAAGAGTGGTTTCTATGAGCTTCTAGTAGATTTTCAATGAATCTTGTAATAAATATTTGCTAAGTTTAGTTAATAGATAAGAATGCCAGCAAGAAATGCTTTAATTCCTTTGTGGAAATGAGATTTACTCTCGTAAATGGAAGTTTTAGAAGTTTAAGAAGAAAATCAATAGGACTTGAAAATTTAGACACATAGTTGATGTAGCAAAGTCCAAAAATATATTTTTGGACATGAGGAATTGTGTCTAAGAATGAGGTTGAGTAGGGTCCAATTGTGATTTAGGACATGAATAGTTATCTCTATAAATTCTTGACATGTAAAGAAAATTTATGTCTGAAATGTTTTAATTGACAGGGCATATGCACATTTATGACATTTTGTATTTAAGATATTCATTCAAATCATATGAAGTATAAAGTGAGGATCAGGATGTTTTCATTATGCGAATGATCTAGAATGGCTTAGTCAACATGTCTACTAACTATTTTTCAATTGGTATGTATTTTAAGGAAACATTGTGATTTTTGACATGATCTTTGATGAAGTGATGCCTGATCTCTACATGCTTAGATCTAGAATGCATAACTGGATTCTTGGTCAGATTTATAGCACTATTATTATCACGTCTGATGGGTGGATTAACAAATTTTAAACCATAACTCTAAGTTGTTGTTTCATCCATAGAATCTTTGCATAACAACTTTCAACTACAACATATTCAGCTTTGGTAGTTGATAATGCAACAAATGTTTATTTCTTGTATAACCATAATATGATCATGTTTCCAAGATATTTACAGGTTCCTGAGGTACGTTTTTTTCCTACTCTATATCCAGGGAATTCAGCATCAAAGTACCTTGTTAATTCAAAGCCTGAACCTTTTGGATACTATAAAACAAGATTTGGAGTGTCTAATAGGTATTTAAAAATTCTTTTAACAATAATTAGATCTGATTCTTTAGGATTTGATTGGAATCTAGCACACATACAAACACTAAACATTATATCCAGTCTACTTGTAATGAGATATAATGGAGATCCTATCATACTTCTGTGAAGTTTTTGACAAGCAGATTTAACTTTTTCATCCTCGTCCAATTTGATGGAAGTGCTCATTGGAGTTCCATATTTCCTTATATTTTCAAGATTGAATTTCTTTAGCAGTTCCTTTGTGAATTTGGTTTAGTGTATGAAATTTCCTTCCCTTGTCTACTTTACTTGCAGTCCCAAGAAGAAGTTTAATTCTCCCATCAAACTCATTTCAAATTCTCCTTGTATAATCTTAGAAAATTTTGACAAGGATTTTCATTAGTGGCTTCAAATACAATGTCATTTACATATATTTGAACAATAAGAATGTCTTTCATAGTATGCTTAATGAAGAGAGTTGTGTCTACTTTACCCCTTGTGAATCCTTTTTCAATCAAAAATTTACTTATCTTTTCATACCATGCTCTAGGAGCTTGCTTTAATCCATAGAGGGATTTCTTGAGCTTGAAGACATGGTTAGGATCATGGGGGTCTTCAAATCCAAGGGGTTGTTCCATGTATACTTCTTCATTAATGAAATCATTCAAAAATGTAGATTTGACATCCATCTAGTAAAGTTTAAAGTTTACAAAAGATGCAAATGCCAATAGCATTTTTATGGCCTTTGTCCTAGCAACAAGAGTGTATGATTAATCAAAATCAATCACTTCTTCTTAACAGTACTCTTTTGCTACTAGCCTTGCCTTGTTTCTTACTACTAATCCAGATTCATCAAGTTTGTTTCAAAGATCCATTTGGTACCTATAATTGATTGGTGATTTAGTCTTAGAACTAAGGTCCACACATTATTTCTTTTAAATTGGTCAAGTTCCTCTTGCATAAATAAAATCTAGTTTTCATCTTCTAATGCATGGTCTATGCAAGTTGGCTTTATTTAAGAAATAAGGGTAAAGTTACCACATATTTGGTAATACAATGATCTAGTTCTAACTTTATCATATACATTACCAATTACTTGGTTTTCAGGATAATCATGCATGAATCTCCAATCTTTGGGAAGAGAAGAGTTACCTTCTTCATATACCTCTCTAGTGGATGATTCAAATTATCTATTAGCTCCTTCCTTTACTATTTTTGTTTGTGGAGTTTGTTTGTCTTATTTTGAAAGTTTATCCGCTCCACGTCAATTGTAAGTTTGTCTGCTTCGTCACCAAGATTCTTTGGTCTTTTCAAATAGTTAGAAGATTCATCAAATTTGACATGAATAGATTTTTCTATAGTTTTACTACTCAAATTGTAAATTCTAAAGTCTTTACTAATAGTGGAATATCCGAGGAATATTCCTTCATCAGATTTACTATCAAAATTCCAATATTTCCCTTTCCATTGTTAAGAATAAAATATTTTTAGCCAAAAGTATGAAAAAATGATATGTTGGGCTTCTTGATATAATATATCTCAAATAGAGTTTTGGTGAGTATTAGCCTAGTATGAATTCTATTTATAATAAAATTGGCAGTATTCATAGCCTCAACCCAAAAATATTATGGTAGATTATATTCACTCAACATGGTCCTTGCCATTTCTTGTAAGGTTCTATTCTTTCTTTCTACCACTCCATTCTGTTGGGGTGTTCTTAGTGCAGAGAAAATTTGAAATGTATTGTTATTTTCATAGTAAGTTATGAAGTAATGGTTTTCAAATTCTCCACCATAATCACTCCTGCTGGTAACAATATAAGAGTTTTGTTCATTCTATACATTCCTTGAAAAGATTTCAAAGAATTAGAAAGCCTCATCTTTGCATGCAAGAAACTTTACCCAGGTATATCTACTACAGTTATCAATAATGACATATGCATAATGTTTCTCTCCTAGACTTTTGGTTCTAATTGGTCCAACGAAGTCCATATATAGCAGTTGAAGTGGCCTAGTTGTGTGTACCTCCTTGTTTAGCTTGAAAGATTCTTTTGCATGCTTTCCTTTCAAACATGCATCACACAACTGTCCTCTGTCAAATTTTAGTTTGGGTAAGCCAACTATAAGATCGTTTCTTTATAGTCTTTCTATCATATCTTTGTTGGCATTTCTCAATTTCTATGACACAATAAGAACTCATTGTGACTAACAAGACACTTAGCTTGGATATCAAATAAGTCTACCATATACACATTTTCATGCCTTTTGCCTAGAATTACAATTGAGTTATTCTGATCTAGGACTGAACAAATGTGAGATTCAAACATAATCTTGTAACCATCATTGCAAAACTTATTAATACTTAAAAGATTATGCTTTAGTCCCTCAACTAGAAGTATATATGAAATAGAGAGGATTAGAATGAAGTTTTAGTGAATATGGGACTGTCATCAATGGCGGGTAGCAGTCATGGCATCATCAAGTTCTCCTTCTAAATAGGTTCAGGTTAATGACGATGACAAAAGTTCCAGGCCATCTGAACAAATTCATTTCATAAATGAAGAGATAAAGCAACTGAAGGAGGAACTGTATTATACTAGAGGGACAAATCATAACTAGATCATCTACTGACCAAATGTTGCATTGCTTACATGGAGGTTATGGATCGTATCAAGGCATTGGATGCAGAGTTGACTGAGGCTCATCAACAAATAGAAGAGCTTCAAGTTGTCGTAGATGCTCTGACTGAGTAATTAGTTTGCTTTCTATTTGTTAAACTAATAGTTGTTCATTTGGAATTCTGTAAGTCTATATGAACATATTATGTGCGTGTGGATTCTCTTTACTTGATTTAATATTCTGTTTTGCTCCTTCATTTTCTTTGATTGGTTCATTTTATCATGGCTAGGAGAGATGAGGAGAGTAACATATGAAATTCATGCATATGATTTAAGATTTATCAAGGAAATCAACTCCATTGTGTTGTATGTTCCCATGTTATATAGGCAACATTATATGTTTGTTATTGAAGGTTTTAAAATCATACTATTATCTTGATAGGTCAATATCGATTCAACAAGGTTATATTTATGATTCTAAGATTTAAAGACACTCTGTTTATAACTATTTCAACCAAGGTTTCTAGTTTGATTTTTCATCAAAATCATATTAATCAGTTATGTATCCTGAATCATATCATTCTATTAGGGAGTTTTCCTAATCATGAAAGGAAGAATATCTAGATTCATAAGTTTTTCTAAGACATCTCTTCTTTCAACTCTATTACTTTTCTTTTCTAATTCATTCAGTTTTCTTGCTATTAGATGATTTATCCTTAGATGAAGAAAAATAGTGTTCAATATTTTCATTATCACTTTTTCTTTTATGCCATATTCATTTCTATCATATATTATGATAGTTTGATTTCCATTCTCTTCAAAATATTAGCTTTTACCCAGTCACTTTTCATTTATGAACATGTTCAAATATTTGGGTGTCTACACAGTATTATCCTACACATATTTTTTGGATACTAGGTTTAGGATTAAGCCCCTTCATTGGTTCTATGGGTGCTTCTTATATTGTTAACTCAGTCTATTTTTAGTAGTTCTTCAAGTTTTTGATTTGCAATTATCGAGAAAACTTAAATCAATCTCTTTTAGAATGTGGACTAGTCTACCAAGCATAGAGGTGTAAAACTTTGATACCTTATAATGTTCCTAGACTAAAGTTTCAAAGTGGGGACTTTCTTCCTATTTTCCTCTTCAACTCCTTTCCTTTTCTATATTCTTTGTTGATCATATTACCTAAAAGGGTGCCTAGAACTTCAGGTAATTTCTCTTAATGATTAGTTTCTTTGTTTGTTTTAATTAAATCATGTTTAACAGATATAACATGCTGACTAGATTGTAAAAGTAACATGCCAAACATTATCATTATGAGATTAATCTTTTAGTATTTTCTTAACTTTCAAGCTTTAATTTAGGGTGTTTCATACTTTTAAGAATTTAAACCTTACAGATAATTACATATCAAGTATCTTATTATTAAACATTGATTATATGGTCTCATTTTGCACATGTTCAGATAATTTTCACTTATATTTTAGTTATGCTTTGATAAGAAGTAATTTATGACACAAGCATCATCATACATTATTCAAATTGTTTTATTTTAAGAATTCAAGCATTAAATATGATTATGAAGGAATGACTAGGAATGAATTCCTATTCAAGACCTTTAACCATGAAATTTCCTAAGCAGGTTTGACTATACCTTAAGGTTGTAAAAAGTTAAGGGTAGATTATTTCAAAGTTTTTCAAAATGATTTAGCTCAAAGAAATGAATTCAGATCTACTCAAATCGAAGGTAGTTTAGAGACATCCAGAATATATAGCAATGTAATATATAGTTAGGTTAGACAACTTATCTCCTTTGATGCTTCCTTTGATGATTTCTCATTTAACCTCATGGATGTTGTTGCCAGTCTTGATCATTCATTTTGCTCTTGCTCTTTAGAGTTGTGGATGCTTCATTTATCTGAGATAGAGTCTTGATTTATCCAATTCCTTTCTTACATTCAGAGCTTGAACTTGTTGGCTCCTTTTGCTTGGATTTGTTAGCTTAAGAAGAAGTCTTTGATTTTTCATTACTTTGTGTCTTCCTCTATATGTTCACTTTCAAAATTTCCTACATATACTTAAGAAATTTTAAATGTAGATAGTGATGCATATTAAAATTAATTAAGTTTAGTTACCATACCTACACTTACCTTTCCTCTTTGACCTTTGGTTCCTATAGAAGTTGACTTGCTCATTCATTGTCTAAAACCACTTGCTTTCTTGAGATTTCTCCCCTTCAATCTGTGATCTATCTTTAATTTCCAATTCTTCTTTTTGCACAGATTGAACTTCTTCTTTAGGAATTTGTTCCTCCTCTTCTTAACTTCCTGCACTCAAATCAACCTTAGTAATATTTAATATCATTTTGAATGCAAGTTATCTTGCCCCTTTAGAACTGACTATAATCTGTTCAGCATATCTCGTGCACATTTACAGGTTAAGGTAAAACTTACAAATGGTGGGACAAAGAGCATGTAGTAGGATATTCTTAGTCTTAATTTATTCTTTCTTTGCTCTCTCTTCATCCTCACTTATGCTAATAATAGTGATTTTTATAGTTGAAGATTATTGTTTATAAGATGTATTTCCAGTCTCCTCTTCCATTGTGTATAATTGGATAGAAGTTGGGAGGTGGAGTATCCTTTGGAAAACTTAGAGGATTACATAATTGAATAAGCCAAATGGATCACTAGAATTAATTATCTAGCCCACTTTGATACCACTTGTTGGTTCTCATAGGATGTCTTAACCCAAGAGGGGAAGGGTCAATTAGGTTTATACAAAATTTTTGCTTAACCACTTATTAAATCAATTTCCCTCTTTGTGTTCTCGTGTTCCATTCAAGTATAAAATAAATGATAACATAGTAAAGTATGAGGAAAGTAATGCAATCAAGCACACATGCATACAACATAACTTTTATAGTGGTTTGAGCAACCTCCCTACTCCATTCTTCCAAGAGCACACTCTCCTTGTGCCTTGGGTTCCACTATAACCCTTGTAATGTAATACAAACTAGTTTTCTTAAGCTCATCACCAATTCATAATCTAATTTTCTAAGCTCATTAGAAACTCACTGGTTTCAAAGATCACCAATAAACTTGATAGTTTCTAGGGCACACCATCGACTCTTTTTTTTTCAAGTTAATGAGACAACTAACACACTTTTACATAGTGTTTCAATGAAGAAGGGTAGAAGGTTCTATAGAAGATTTGGACTCTTTTAAGTATTTTCCTTCATCACTTTTGAATTTTCCAACACATCTCGTTAAGTAGTTCTTCAAAAACTTGACAGTTGCAGAGGAATGGGTTGGATTAGATCCAAGAGCAACATTGAATGTAGAAGACCATTGTGATTTCTTCCCATTGGAGTGTAATGCTTTGGACTTGTTCCACTATACTGGAACAACGTTCTTTGACAAAAAGAGAGAGAATCAACTATTGTGAAAATGTTCTTCTCAAGATTTGACTTGTCACAATTAGAAAGCCTATAGTGCCATTTGTTACCAAAAATAGTGACTGAATGATTCTAATTTTTGAAGCATGAGCATAGATGTTATTTTGATGCTTCAGGTTAATTGCTAGTCACATAATGATTGACGATGAATGAGGGCATTGCTTTCAATTATATGCATTTGTCCATGATTTATCTCACACAAGCTCTCTCTTTGTTTTTTCTCTACATTGGATAAAGTCTCTTCTCTAGGGCATTTGCTCAAAGTTAATATCGGACAACTATCAGAACCATCCCTTTGTCCTGAGTTAGTTTTAGACAAGCTTTCCTTAGTCATTCTCAATCGGATGAAGTTTCTTCATTCTGATTTGTTCAAAGCTTGTTTTTTCTTCTCCATTTGTCCGAGATATCAGAATTGAGTTCTCGGATGAAGTTCTTTCCCTTCCTTGTGTTTCTCTGAGGTTCCAGTGATTTAGACAAAGTTTGTGTTTACTTCTAAGCTTCTTTTAGTCAGACGAAATGTTCTTAGATAGGATATCTTTACATTTGTCCAAGTTCCTAGCAATGTTGCTTCTTTTGCTTAGTCTCGGATGAATTTAGTCTTGGTCATTCGGGATTATCCAAGGTTATATTCTTAGTTGAAGTTTCTATTTCTTGACCTTGGATTCATCTTAAGCTTGTTTCTGTCGTTGCTTTACATTTGTCCATGAGTGTCTTTCTTTGGTTATTATAGACAAAGCAAGGTCTTTGCAACACATCTTGAACCCTTTGTTTTCTTCTTCCTCTTCTTCTGTGATCTTCATATTTTCAGCAGTTTAATCCTTCTGAGTTGTAGCAGATAATTGAGGTACTTGATTGTGGTTCTACACTTAGAAGTTTTTGCACTTGCTAGATTATTAGCCTTGAAATATATTTACCCTTATATATTTTTCTCAAGTTTTGGATCAAGGATAATGAACATCTTTAGTTCGGCACATAATATGATAACTCAGTAAAATGTAGGGCATACCTATTTAAAGAATGATAATCAAAATTAAATTCATCATGAAGGTCATATGATTCAACATTGAGGCAATTGATTGAAAATTAATTGTGTCATGAATATATGCTTGTGCATACGTTTCAAGCATAGTTTTGATCAAACTTATATGATGATTTCAGTTAAAGCATAGTATGAACCATAATATTTAAATAACTCATATATGCTTGCATAAATGATGGTCATGTATTCATTTCAAAGATAACAGTTTGAACTTGGCCATTATCAAGAAACATTCTAATAACTTTCCTAAACAAGTTTTATTATTATCAGAAACATACTTGGCAATACTAGAAGGGCTTCCAACTGATATGTGTCTAACTCTTCAAGAGGAGTATTTTGAGTAAGTAAATGTGATGGGTGGTTTTTTTGGACAACCACAAAAGAAGTATGATCCCTATTGGAACACATACAACTCAAGATGGAGGGATCATCCCAATTTTAGCTATGAAAATCCATAAGTAAATTAGCCTATGACTCAAAACCACCAAAGTTTCCAACAATACAAGCTGCCATACTATCCTCCACGACAACCACAAGGACAAGCTTCTAACTCTAGTATGTCTTTAGAAGATATTGTTAAGTCTCTTACCACTAATATATTGCAATTTCAATAGGAAATGAGAGCTAGCATTCAGAGTTTGGAGAACCAAGTAAGTTAGATGACAACCAGAATCAATCGGATAGAGGCACAAATTTTAAGAAAATTACCCTCTCAAATGGTTGTGAATCCAAGAAAAAATGTAAGTGTAGTTATTTTGAGAAGTAGTAAAGAGGTTAAGATTCTAGCAAAAGCAGCTCCTACACAAATGGAGCAAGTAAAGGAGAAAAGCCTTGTTGCAAACAAGAACATTCTTGATGGTGATGAAGTAACTCAATGCAAGTCTCCACCTCTTTTTGAATATAAACCAGCTCCACCCTTTCCTCAGGCTTTAGTAGAATGTCAAAAAATTGGGCACTATAAAGATTTATTTGAGACTTCTTGTAAATGCGAGGTAAATATTTCACTTTTTGATGTCATTAAATACCTCGTTATACTAACTTCTTAAAAGAATTGTGTACAATAAAGAGGAAATAGAAACTTAAAGGGAAGGTAAAAGTAAGGGAGAATATTTTTACAGTTATTCAAAGAAAACTCCCTGCAAAGTAAAAAGATCTAGGCATGTTTAGTATTCCTTGTATGATAGGAAACACTAGACTTGAAAAGGCCATGATATATTTTGGGACTATCATTAATGTCATGTCATATTCTTTTTATATACTTCTTTGAAACTTAGACCTTTGAATAAATCTAGTGTTGTGATTCAATTAGCTGATAAATCCATTACCTATCCTAAAGGTGTAGTTGAGAATGTTCTTATGCAAGTCAATGATTTAGTTTTCCCAGCTGATTTCTATGTGCTAGATATGAAGGATAGTGATTGAACTCCCATTTTGTTAGGAAGACCATTTCTAAAGACACCCAAGACTAAGATAGATGTTCATAGTGGCATACTTACCATGGAATTTGATAGTGAAATTGTTAAGTTTAACATTTATGATGTCATGAAATATCCTGATGATGATAATCCCGTTTACCCTATTAATGTGATTGATTCTTTTGTGTAGAAATTTTTTGAACTTGATGGAAAAGATGAATTGGAGGTTGCCATTAGTAAGCATCTTGAGAAGGAGAATGAGGTGTTAGATTTGCAAGAAACTGTTGCAGCATTGGATGACTTTTCGAAGTTATCAGAATCAGGTAATGATCCTCACATTGAGTTACAATTTTCTAAGAAGAGCCTTTTACCTTATGTTTTGCAGGCATCTACTCCATATTTAAAGCCTCTTCCTAGTCAACTCAAGTATGTGTTCCTTAGAGATGAAGAAACCTTAATAGTGATCATCTCTAACAAACTCAATGCACTATAAGAAGAAAGCCTTATGCAGGTTATGAAGAAGCATAAGAGGGCTATTGGTTGGATAAGTGCATATATTAAAGGAATTAGCCCACCCCCATGCATGCTTTGTTATTTCTAGATTGCAATTACTCAAGATTGAAGGAAGAAGCATTGAATTGAGCCAATGACTATAAACAAAAGCATTGCTTGGGAGCAACCCAAGGGGAGTTTGTGTTTCCTTTTATTATTTCCTTCTTATTTTTGTATTCCTATTATGATTGTTTTTACATCTTCTTTGCATTTGATCTTATATTGGGGACAATGTAAGTTTTAAGTGTGGGGGAGGGAATTTAGGCTTAGGTTGTGTTTTTATTTTTGTTTTTGGTTTTATTTTTGAAAAAGAAAATAGAGAGAGAGTTTTACCCTTTGTTTTGGTGCTTTTCTATGATTTGAGGTTGTAGATGTCATGAGTAAGTTTCAATTAAGCCTGAGAATTTCATAACATGATTTAATAAGAAATCTTCAAATTTGTAATTAAATTAATCTAGTTATTTCCCTAGAGAATGGTGATGACTAAATTTCAAAGATAAATACTGGTAAGATTTTGAGCCTTTAGACTAACACATATATATAAGTCATATTCTTTTCTTTCATGATAAATATTCTTCCATGGATTTGTTTCTCTAGAACTTGCCTTGATTTTCTTTGAGATTACATTGATACATGCATTCATGAACATGATTAAGGCTATCTTTGTTATAAACTACATAAGCCAAAAGCCTACCTTACAACTAATTTACCCTTTGTTGAACCCCCTTTAAGCTTTATAGATCTTTATTGTTTTTACGAACCCACATTATAAGCTTAAAACCTTAAAAAATAATATCTTTACCCAAGCCATAGAGCTAGTGGAGCATGGATAATCATTGTGATATGTATAGGTGTACAAGAAATAAAGTGTGAGGGTGTCTAGATTTGTGGTATGGCTGTGATTGGTGAAAAAAAACATGCTTTTATTCTCAATTTGTGAGTTCCAATGTAAAAAAAATTAATAGAAGAAATTGTCTATATTCATAATTCTTCCAAAAATTTTAAGAAAGGGGTTTGTTTATAATCATATAAACAAGGAAAGAGGTTGCTGAATGAAATGATTGGTTTTACATATCTTATATATTTGAGCTTGAGTTGGTTTAGTTGTGTTTCACTAGTTTCGATGGGTTTTGAGTTAAATTTCCAAATATTTCCCACCTTGTCCTTAAACCTAGTTACAACCCTTGAAAAGTTCTTATGATTCATGATATGCAAGTAGTCTTAATGGTGGAGAATGAGAAGATATGCAAGCTTATGGTAGATCATTTCTATTGGAATGAATTTGATCGAAACATATACCCTTCAATTACATGAGAGTAAAGTGCTTATTTCCATCAGGGTCTATGTATTTAGTTCATTCTATATTCAAGAGAAAATGCTTATTAAGAGATTATAAGTTGTGTAAGAATGATTTGTTCTTAACGTGTTATGAGTTTTGAAGAGTTTGGTCATTCTTTGTTGACAATGCTGCACCCTTGATGTCTCTTTTTGGGAGAATGAACTTGAGTTTTGCCTGATGATGAGTAAAAGTTAAGTGTGGGGGAATTCGATGAGAATATAAAATGTCATATTTTATTTTCTTAATACTTAGTTTTTTACACTTATTTGATGCTTTAATGCACTCACTCTTCTTATATTTTTATTTAGGACATAAATGGAGTTGTTAGGAGCAAAATAAAGCTAATTGGATGATTTTGGACAACTTCAGCATCAATTCAAGGATATTTTTTGCATATGATAAGACTGATTCAGCAATAGTTTTAAACACACATGTTTTATCCCTTAAATTTATCCATCCAAAAAATCAAGAATCACAGTATTTGGAAATCATATTTGGAAGTTATGGCCAAAATACTACAACTACCTTAGACTTCAAACTCACTAAATATGACACAAGGCATCACTTGTATCCTATTTTTGAAATAGATGAAGGCTGATTTTGAAAAAGTGATCAACATAAAAGTTGTAGATCTTGAAATTATATTATTAAATCATTAATAATCATGTCATTTTGATATCTTATGAGAAAGATATATCCAAAATAGTAGACACTTACTCTGAACATTACGAATAGCAGGTTTATCATCGCGGCGCCAAAATGCAGAGTCGCGGCACCAGTGCAATTCATAAGTGCAAAAACTTGATATTTTTGATATTTTTCATATTTTATATGCAAGACCACTTGTGGAATCCATATGAAGTGGAAACTAACCCTAATTAGGGCTATTAAAGGAGGAAAAAACGTAGGAAACACAACTTTTGGTGTAGGAAATTCATCAATATTCTCTTTTCTCTTCTTTATTCTCTCATTTTGTGTTTTCATAGCCCTATGATGCTAAACTTTTATCCTTGGTTTAAGGAGACAGAAGCCTTAGAATTAATATACTGTAAGATCTAATTTATTTTTATCATTCAATTTATGCTTTAAGTATTGAATGTTCTTTTATGTTTATGATTATGATTGTTGTGTGTAATTGTTAGGAAGACCAACTAGTTTGTTATTCGTTGCAATCTCTTGCTAAATTAGATATTAAATCCATAATTGTTTAATTTCCTAAATTTTTGAAGTAACTAAGATTTAATAATTTACTGCTAATAGTAGTTATTAAATCTTAGGAAGAATATTTGACTAAGTTAAATGCAACCGCTAGTGCTTGTGTTGTTTAGCTTCACCAATTACTATAAATCTTAAAGCTGCTATTAGATTAAACCTTTAGCATTGGTCTGGGGTTGTTTAGTAGTTAGGTTTAATTAGAATGTTAGTTTCTAATTAACTATGTAGAAGGAGAGATAGGAAAAATAGTTCAAATGGCGAATATTTAAAGTGTGAATTGATTTATATTTGCATCAATGATTAGTTATGAGATTTTGATGGTAGATGTTGACTTGGACCAAGTTTTGTTTCTTTGATTGATTTCTTTTATAGCATTATTTTCATTACACTCAAAATCCCCCATTCTTATTCACATTGCATAAAACTAGGCTAGATAATCTTCAAGGATTGACCCTTACTCGCACTACTATAAGTAAATTTTCTTTGAGTATAGGTTTTAAATTTGGTTGCGTACGATAGCACACCATTTGTACACAATAGAAAGAAAGTAAATAAAGATTTAGCTCAATGAAGAGCACATGCTTCCAACTCCTTTGATGTTATATGGATATATATCTTGAAGCTTTGGATTGATTTGTAGCGCAGTGGAGTTGAACATTCTTTGGAAGAAAACTTCTTCTTTTATAAATGCACAAAGGTAAACACTTGAATTGCAAAAACTCCTTTTTCCTTCGAATCGAATCTCTATTTATAACCTTTTGAAAGATTAATAGCCTTTGAAACTTATTCATTGAGATTATAGTCATTCTCCTATATCATGCTAACTTTTGTAGAAACTTGGCATTTAAATGTTTTCTTCCATCTTCACTTATTTGGTTTATGGCTTTTGGACCACTTTGAGTTGTTCTTTGATGAAGCTTAGTCCTTAAACACATTTGATTTGATTTCTTTGTATTAAACTTAAGCTTTTCATTTTAGCTTTTGTAACACTTGGGAAATAAAGTTGTTTATGCTTTCTTTTCTTACTGCTATATTTTCTCATCATCAAGACTAAGTTGTTATTATATATTCATCACCAAAATCAATTGTTATGGGGTTAGGATGCAATAAGATCCAACTGTCAAGAATGAGTTGCCAAATACTAGAGTGACATGTGATAATATTATGAACAAAAGGTCAAGGTAAGAAGCTTTTGGGAAGGAGAAGTCATCCTTAGATAAGCCATAATCAACAATTTTACTAGAACCTATGAAAATCTTACCTCAACATGAGAATGACCTTATAAAGTAAGTGAAGTCCTGAATAATAGATCCTACCACCTGAAGAGACTAAATAGAAGAAGCATCCCAAGGACATGGAACATTGAGCATCTACAAGTGTATAACCAATAAAAGGGTACATGAGCACATAATTTCATATCCATAGAAGCACACGAGTTCATATGCTATTTATAACTTTGTAATTTTTTGCTTTCCTTAATAAAGTATCTCCCTTTTACATTGATAAATTATAACAAATCCTTGTCAAATTCCCCTAGAAAAAATATCATTAACATCAACATTGGGGAATTTTCAAGAAACTTTCCATTTGCAGAAAGAAAACCCTTCTTGATATAGCTCTACTCCTTGATTCAACACCATATCTTGATATTCTAGCTCCGCAACCAATTGCTTTAAACTTTAGAAAAAAGCTTCCTCTAGTACTATGGCATGCTCCGCATGCAACTTAGTAAGCTTCACCAGAGGGTATTCCTCACAACCTACTACCTCCACCTTTAGGTCAATGAGTGCTTCCATCTTAACCTTAACAGCCTCAATAGCAATGTCTCATTTAGCAACAATAGCATCTTGCTCCACCATTAAGTCCTCCTCTTTGGCCTTGGAAGCTGAAGCAAAAGCTTCTAACTTGTGGACCTAAACCTTCTCCTCCTCCAAGGAAGCAATGAGCCTCACATCTCAGTAGAAGTAGCAGCTCGAGCCTACTCCAACTCTAAGAAGCCAACCGACCACTCTCAAATCCTTAGAGCCTCGCTTGCGGTACCATATGTGGCTAGTATACAGGCTGCGACCTTCAAAACTTCTAAAGTTTCCTCTGAAGTTCGAAATGCATCTTCTGAACCTTCCTTTCTTCCTCTAAAGCTTCTTCTGAATTATAAAATCTTAGCAAAAATATTATTAGCTTAATTCAAGTCATTAACAAGTTTTATTAATCTTCTATTGGCTCTCGTGCAAGTATACACAATCACAAGTACTATAGATGAGGTGAGTTGAATATCATTCCCATGAGGAAGTAGGTTGTTATACACTAAGTACCAAACTTGTATTAAATCAATAATATTTGATTGAATAAAATTTAGTAGATGATATAAGAAATAAATTTGAATAAACAATGAAGTTGACAAATGTAAGAGTAAAAGAAGAAATATCAATGGATAAAATATCTAGGAATTCAACTTCACCTAGTAAATCCACTTGTATTGATAAATTGCATTGAGTAAATCATCATTCCTCTCATTGTCAATCGAATACACTAAAGTATCTACCACCCTTTCTCAAGTGTTATGATAGGTGTGCCTATTAAAGTGATTCACTATGTCTCCATGCAAATCCAAATTAATAAACCCATTTAGCTTAAGCATCCAAGTATAATATATGCCCTTTCAAGGTCATATTTACATGGATTGCACATGTACAATGGCAATCTTTAGACTTCATTGCATCATATATTGTTCAAATCAAGAGTCTATTCCTAATTCACCTCTCTCGAGTATAAATTAAGAATCTTAATTCATGTACATAGTAGCTAAGCACATACACGCATTAGGCTTAGAAAAGAAGAAACAATGAGGAAGAAGATAATTTAACTCAAAAATCAAACATCGACACAAGCTTTATTACTAGGATTCATTTAATCCTAGATAACAGAAACTTAGAACATCATATTTGAATTAAAAACAATTAAATAATTGATAAACATTATCATAATGCAAAGTTGAATGTTGATTCAAGAACAAAAGATGAACTAGAAAGAAAACACAATATTCAGGTTGTAGTAGCTTTTATGGCTTTCTCCAATGATCATATTGCTCTAAGCTCTTCTCCTCATCCAAATCTTTGTGTATGCTCCACTCTATTTTCCTCCTCTGATCTAAACTCTTAGGTGTCTCCTTAAATAATCCAGACAAATCAATTATAGTAACATTCCTTCATGAATTGCAACTCCCTTGCGCACAAGAATCCTCTTCTAAAAATAACTCTATCTTTTCTAAAAAGATTGTTTCTATACATAAGAAAAGCTCCAACAATAGACAAAATTGTTGCCCCATTGATTTCTAAATATACCTTTCACAAATTGCAACAACTTCTAAAAATTTCAGCAAAGTATGTAAAGGAAATTGCTTCCAAAAAATATTTCAGATAATTACGAGTGCTGATCATTGTGGAACCCCATTGCTAAAAAAATATATTACTGATCATAATTTGCATAGCAACATCTGATGCATGGAAGAATAACTAAATTTATGCACTTCCAATTCCAAGCTTTGATTTCAAACTTTGTTTCTTGTTAAGGTGCTTTGGAGGCATGAAGATCGAGCTATAAAATTCCTGCTTTGAAGTCATGTAAGTGAACTTTGGAGTCAATAAATCTTGCTTCAGAGTCACTGAATATTAACTTTGGAGGCAACAAAGGAAACTTTGGAGTCACTGAAGCCAATTTTGGAGGTAAAAGTCTGCTTTGGAGTCACCCAAGTGAACTTCGGAGTTACTAAAGTAAACTTCAGAGTTAAAAAATGTTGCTTTGGAGTCACTGAGGCCAATTTCAGAGTCAGAAAATGTTGCTTCAGAGTCACTGGGGCCAATTTTAGAGATAGAAAATGTTGCTTTGGAGTCACAAAATGTTGCTTTGGAGTCACTGAAGTGAACTTCAGAGTCACCAAGTCTACTTCGAAATTTTGATATTTCAGAGCAGTTTTAGTAGAATTATCATAATGTTCTTATATAAACTCCAAATTAAGCAATTTTTGTTATTTGGGTAGATAATTTTAAGATCTACAACTTTCATGTTAATTACTTTCCTGATTCTGCTTGTATCTTGAGTCGTATTTGCTCAAAGTACCACCTTTTATTTTGCCTTTGAAATTGATATTTTGAAGTTTTCTGGAGAGAGTACCACTATCTTGATTATAACTTTCTCGTATAAACTTGAAATTGCTCCATTATTTTTGCATTAGATTGATAATTTTAGGGTTGATCAATTTGTCTAAATCATTCATATTATATGAGTTGTGATCCTTTAAAGTGATGTCTTCTGTCAGATCAAGTAACAAACGAATGCGATGCTCTATAGGCAGTTGCATTATTTTAACCATAACTTTCTCATATAAATTCAGAATAATGTGATTCTTAATGCATTGGAAAGCTAAGAACAAAGGGTAAAACTTCTATGTTGAACACATTTTCCAAATATACCTCAATCAGTCCCAGAAATTGCATTAAAGTAACATCTTTTGTAATCTTCAGTTTCATTTTACAGCTTTTATGTTAGCAACAAAACAAACTCTGTTAATTGAAATATCCATTGAAAAATATTAAAGGAAGATCTTAAACATGCTAATTTAGATATAAAAAATATTATATATTATGAGCTTATCAAATACCTCAAAAACTTAGCTTTTGATTGTCCTCAAGCAAAATAATAATCTGAACTCATAAATCAGTTAGGGAAATCTCTCTCAAACAATCAGTAACATACCAGACAAATTACACATGAGCACATATCTCAGAAATTACTCAAGATACTTGCCAAGTAATCTTATAAAACTCACGCTTCATCAATCCTTTCATGAAATAAAAAAATGTGTGTGTGTGCAATGTCAATTTCATGCTACATGTATGTTTTTCAGTTGACAATGTGTAGACTAGTGATTTTCATGATCTTCACAAAACACCCTATAAGCTTGCTTTTCATAATCCCTTTCCACTAATGTAGAAAATCTATTCACTTGGATCCATAGGTCTTTATTAAGCTTGTAATGGGGCATTAGGTTTAGCTAATAAGAAAAAGGAATAAAGATACACAAAGTAAGAGATTATATCTACATTTTACATAAATATTCACTCTTTTAACTTTTTGTTTGGGGTTTTATCTATTTTATGAGCTGTATTAATACCACACCCTAGACTTATTTTCTTTTACTTTCATTAGGATGTGATTGCCTCAACTATAGGCTATATTACTATCACATCTCCAAACATATTTTCTTTTGAGTTCATGGAGATATGATCCCCCCAATTGAAGGATAAATCCTTACCGACTTCTTTCTGCTTGTCCTTTTTCCTCTTCTTTTCACATTCTTCTATTTAACTCCCCTATACTTATCTTCTTATGTATACATGTACCCCTCTGCAACCATGTGTTTAGAATATGTCTCTTAATAGGTCAATCATGGTTTTTTATGCTGAAAAGGTTTGAATGATGAGGCTAAAGAAAGAAAAATTAAATGACGGTCTTTCACATGCTTTGCATATGCCATTCTTTCATTAAAGTTCAATGGGGACACTAGTGATAATGAATATACTAGGTTAGCTTGAAAGACTGAAACTAATCAAAGAATGCCTAAATCACTTCCAAGTAAACATGTTTTCTAGGATTTCGCCTTGAGGAATAATCAAATA
>JAYJMB010005831.1:0-11596 GCA_036873735.1 Pouteria campechiana
ACTCACACTACTACAGAAAATTAGATTGGAGCAAGGTTCTAAATTTGGGTGCCCACGACAGCACCACCATTCTCCTTCAACCTCTTCTCCTTTGATCTCTTCCTTTATGGATTCTGATCACCCTAGGGGAGCGGACCAGCCCTCATCTCCTCATCATAGGTTGACCTTCGAGGAGACTTTGGCTTCTGGGGGAGATTTAGATGAACTCCTAAGGGGTGGTTCCCCCCTCATCTGTTCATCCTGCCTCTGCTCCCTCTTCTTCAACAGGATTTCCACCATCCACCAGTTCCACTCCAGTGGATGTTTCTCTTGCTTTGCCCTCAGCAGTAGTGTCATTGCCACATTCTACACCTCCCTCCCCTACTCATTCTGTGTCGGTTCCCATCCCTTCTGACCTTTCTTCTTCTTCTGGCTCCACTTTGGTTGAAGGTACTTGTTCAGAGTTGGTTATAGACATGGTGCCCGAGATTCGAGGGAGGCCAACAGAGGCAAAGCTACAAGAAACGGTAGTTGTGCAAGTGTCTCACCTTGCCATTATTGTGGCTTCCCATCCTTCTATAGCTTTTGCTGGTGAGTGCTCTTCCTTTATTTCTATATACATCTTTTATATTTTTCTTGTATTCATTTACTGACTTCTTTTTTTTTTCTAAACTTGTTCTCTTTTGACCGTTTGGCTTATGCATTGAATTGCCAATATTCAAGCCCCAACCTAGATCCTCTTGCTCGCGCCTCTGAGGTGAAGTTGCAAGTTCCAGTGGGCCAACTCTATCAGCAAGACTGCTGCCACTCTGCTAGTTAGAGCTCCTCCTAGCCTTCTGCTTCAACTGGTGCTACTCCGAGGGAGAGGACACCAACAACCTCCCTTCTGGAGGATCCCACAAAGGCAGCTATCTTCATCACCAAGCTTGCCTGTCCTGTAGACTGTTCTCGGGCTTTGGGAGTGCACTGGGAGGACTTGGTGGTAGATTCTGCCCCTAACATCAATGGAGCATAGTTAACAAGCATAGCTTCATCGAACAGATGGAGATCATAATGAATTAGCTCCCAGTCGCCCAAGAGCAGTTACAGATCCAGATCGAGACCTTTTCTGAGGTTCGAGAGCAATGGGATCGTGCCATTGCTAAGTTTTTTTCTTTGACACCGGAGTTAAAGGGGGAGTGAATTTGTTTCAACAAACTAGAGGGGACTGCTTCTGAGCTTAAAGCGAGGGAGGATGAGGTTCTAGCAAGTCAAAACACTGCGATGCTTGCGTAGAAGAAGGCCGAGGATTTCCTTAAGAAGGCGGAGAATGAGCGTGATGTTGCAGTGCTCAAGCAGAAAGCAATCAAAGATTCCCTTAAGAAGGTCAAGGCTGAGTGTGACGTTGCTATTGCGACTATCGATGCCAAGGCGGAGTAGCTAGCCAGAGTGGAAGTAGAGGCTGCTGGGAGGGAGAAGTCTCTGAGGTAGGAGGCTAGCGTACTGAGAGCGCAGCATACAGTAGAGATTTCTCAGATTTGCCAATTACGCTTGGAGCAGCTAGTAGTGGAGCTAGAGTGCCAGGAGGCATTGCTAAAGTAAACGGCAGATTATTTTAGGTAGCCTTCAATTCCTATAAAAAGAAAATAGCTAGAAAATTCCATGATATAGACTTAGAAGATGTTCAACCGGACAGGGAAGATGTGTAATTGTATTAATTTATATAAAAAGTTAATTTTCTTTCTTTCTAGTGTTTTCAGTATGTGTGGGATACTTATGTGAATAAGTGTATGGTCACAAAGTTTTTCTTACTTATGTCTTCCAATGTTCGCATGTAGGGAAGGGGGTGTTACTTCTTGATCAGAAGTTTAAGTTTTGTACATGGAGCTGAAGTGTTGTTGGCCTTTAGTTAGGTGCTCCTCTCGATCGAGTATGTAGTGGGATCAGGAACTCCTCTTGGTTAGGCAAGTAGCGGGCTAGGAACTCCTTCTGGTTGGGCACATAGCTGGATCAGAAACTCCTCTTGGTCGGGCATATAGCAAGACCAGGAACTCCTCCTCGTTGGGCATATAGTGGGACCAGAAACTCCTAGTTGGGCATATAGAAGGACCAAAAACATCTCCCGGTTGGGCATATAGTGGAACTAAAAACTTCTCTTGGTCGGGTAAGGAGCAAGACCAAGAACTCCTTTTGATCAAGCATGTAGCTAGACCGAAAACTCCTCCTGGTTAGGCAAGTAGCAGGACCAAGAACTCCTTCTAATTAGGCATATAGCGGGACTAAAAACCCCTCTCAGTCGGGCATGTAGTGGATCTGAGAACTTCTCTTGGTTGAATATGTAGCGGGACCAGGAACTCCTTTTGGTCTGGCATGTAGTGGGACCAAAAAATCCTCTAGGTCAGGCATGTAGCGGGACAGGGAACTCCTCTTAGTCGGGCATATAATGGCACCAGGAACTCCTTCTAGTTGAGCATGTTGCAAGACCAGAAACTCCTCCCAGTCGGGCATGTAGTGGGACCAAGAATTCCTACTAGTTGGGCATATAGCGAGACTAGGAACTCCTGGTAGAGCATGTAGCAGGACCAGAAACTCCTCTTGGTCAGGCATTTAGCGGGACTGAGAACTCCTCTTAGTCGTGCATGTAGTGGGATCAGGAACTCAGTTGGGGAAGGAGCCATAAAAGATCTTTATTAATTTACTGAACTGATTGTACATAGAAAGAAAAATATAGATATAAATTTTACTAATAATATACCTTTAAATGTTCTATGTTCCTAGTTCTCAAAATGCTCTTGCTGATTTGGCCTCTATAGTTGGTAAGCACTATTGTCTAGGCCTTTGATTACCTTATATAGTCCTTCCTAGGATTGAGCAAGCTTTCCTTTCATGTGGATAGGGTTGTTAATGGATGCCTTCCTCAACATTGGATCTCTTTCTTTTAAACTCCTTGCTTTAACCTTCCGATCATAGTATTGCTTGACATGGGCCTGTTGTCAAGCCATCCTAGCTTGGAAGTTGATCTTTATTTCCTATAGCAAATCCAAGTTAATTTCCAGAGCCTCAGTGTTGACCTCTACATTGAAATTAGTGGTCCAGGCTTAGGGGATTTTTAGTTCTATGAGGATCATAGCCTCGGATCCATAAGTAAGCATGAAGGGTGACTCGCTTGTTAACCTTTTTGGTGTTGTCTTCAGTATCCACAGTACTTTTGTGAGCTCTTGGTACTAGCTATCTCCAAAGCCTTTCATTTTTTTTCTTAGGCTAGTTACGATATTTTTGTTAGTGGCTTCTACCAGACCGTTTGTCTACGGGTGTGCTACAGAAGAGAACTTTTGTTGGATCTCATGTAAAGTGCAAAACTCTCTAAATGGCTTGCTTTTAAATTGAGTTTCATTGTCTATAATGAGTACACTTGGGACTCCAAACCTGCACATTATGCTTTTCATTAGGAAGCTCTTGGCTTGTTCCATTGATATTAATCTAGTTACTCTGGCTTCTGCCTATTTGGTGAAGTAATCCACAGCGATGAATATGTACTTCTTCCTCTCGACTACTAGGGAAAGAATCCCAAGATGTCCATTCCCCATTGGTAGAAGGGCCATGGGTTGCTAATTATCAAGAGCCGAGTTACTGGTAGTTGGGGGATGGAGGCATGTTTTTGGCACTCATCACACTTTTTGACATATTCTTTAGAATCTAAAGCCATTATGGGTCAGAAGTACTCTTGTTTTGCTGCTTTGAAAGCTAGGGTCTTGCCCTTATGTGGTTCACACATTTCCCTTCATGTATTTGTTTAAGGATTTCTTTTCATTCCTTCTTAGTTATGCATTATAGATATTGGTGTGAATATCCTCTGCGGTAGAGCTTTCATCTAGATAAAGAAATTCTGTAGCAAAGCGTGCAAGCTTTTTAGCCTCTACTACATCAGTAGGCTTTTCTCCTCTCTTTAGGTATGCATGGATGGGATTCATCCAGGAGGGTTCCATATCTTCTATCACCATTTGCTCGATCTCTGGAGCACTAGGAGCCAATATGTGTTCTAGTAAAACTATTTTTCGTGGGAGAAAAGATGGTGTTGTGGCCAGCTTTGATAATCTTTTTTCTTGCTCATTTTCTTCTCTTAGTATCTATATGATCTTAGTTTTATGGATTTGTCCCAGCATGGTTTTAGTGGCTGACAAATATTGCATCATAAGTGGCTCCTTGGCCTCATATTCTCCTGTAAGTTGTTTCACTACCAACTGTGTAATCACTGTAGATGTCTAAGTTGTTGATCTTTAGCAATTGAGTGATCTTAAGGCCCACTAGCAGAGCCTCATGCTTGACTCTATTGTTTGTCACTGAGAAACAGAACCGTAACACGTACTCGATCATGTTTCCTTCAGGGTTTTGAAGAATGAGTCTGGTTGTGGCGCTGTCCTTGCTGAACGATCCATCCACATGTAGCCTCCAATGAGGGGAGTTATCCAACAATGGATTTGTGTCCATTATGGGAGGCCTACATAGTTCTCCTGCTTGTGCTGCTATTGGCACTTGGGATGGATCCCCTTTGTGAGTGAAACCCGTCAGTCTTGTGACTGTTAGAATGTATCGTCTGATTTCCCTATGCCTTCAACTAGGAAATTGGCCAGGATCTAGCCTTTAATGGTTGTCCTTGGTTCAAACTCAGTGTCGAACTCATTGAGTTCTATGGATCACTTGATGATGCATCATGATAATTTCATATTTTATAAGAGTTGCCTGAGCAGTTGGTAAGTGTAGACTCAGATCGGATGACCTTGAAAGTATGGTTGGAGTCTTCTTGTAGCGATTACTAAAGTGTAGGATATTTTTTGGGTAGCAAGGTACCTTATCTCTACATCCCTTAAGATTTTGTTGACATAGTATATGAGTTTTTGAGTTTGGCCATGCTATTTGAATAACGCTGCTGCTATGCTTTCGAGTCCGGTGGCGAGGTAGAGGTATAGGATTTCCTCTTTTTTTGATGCACTCAGTAAAGGGATAGCAGCCAGATATGATTTGAGTTCTTCGAAGGTCTTCACCATCATATCATCGATGTACGCTTCCATGTTCTTGTCGATTTGGTGTTTGAATAGGTTGTTTACCATTCTTTGATAAGTGGCTCTGGCATTTTTTAACCCAAACAACATTACCTTGTAGCATGATGTGACGACGTCAGTGATGAAAGCAGTCTTTTCTAGATTAGGCTTAAACATTTGGATTTGGTGGTAATGAAAAAGCATCCATGAAAGTGAGCAATTTGTGGCTAGTGGTAGAGTTTACCCATTGGTTGATGTTGGAGAGAGGATAACAGTCTTTCGGGCATGCTTTTTTGAGTAGGGTGAAGTCCACACATGCACCATTTTTTATTCGCTTTCTTTACCATGATTATGTTAGCTAGCCATTCAGGATACTGCACTAGTCTGATGAATCTGACTTTAAACAATTTATCCATATTCGTTGCGATGGCTTCTTTCTTCTCTTATGAGAACAATCTCTTCTTCTGCTTGATTGGTTTGTGAGTGTTGTCGACAGCTAGCTTATGTGAGATGATCGACGGATCTAGTCCAGGCATGTTAGAGGATTTTTAGGCAAACATGTTGGCATTCTTTCTCAAAAGGTTTATTAACTCTTGACAGAGCAGGGCCTTTAGGGCAGAGCCGATTTGAACAGTTCTTTCAGCGAAGCCAGAAACCAGCGGAATCATCTCCAATGGTTCTATTGGCTTGCTTCTGATGATTTGTTGCTCATCTCTGGTATCCATAGTATCGATCTGCATATTCCTTGATATTTTTTCCTTCATTGATATTTCATAACATTCTTGGGTGATCTTTTGGTCTTCCCTAGTTGTACCTATTTCTCCAGATGTAGGGAATTTAACAGCCAAATGGTATGTAGAAACTACTACCTTTATTTCGTTGAGGCCCAGACATCCTAGAATGAAATTATATGTTGAGGGTACGTTTACTACCATGGTACGTTTACTACCATGAAATCTAGGAGTGTGGTAGTCCTTTCGGGGCCATCTCCTATCGTGAAGGGGAGAGTGATGATGCCTTCTAGGAATACTCAATCTCTGGTAAAGCCTGTTAATCGCCCCCTATTGTTTGCAGTGCTTTTTTGTCAATCTGCATCTTTTCAAAATAATGGTAGAATAAGAATTTTGCAGATAAGCTGTTGTCCACCATGATCCTTTTTACTTAAAAACTCGATATTACTGCTGTGATGATTACCATGTCATCCTGTCCCTAGCTCCGCTCGCATCTTCCTCAGAAAAGATAATTGGAAAATCTTTTTCCTCCCTTTTTTGTTTGGAGCTTTATCCTACCAAGTTTACCTATTCTCAAAGCGCTTACGGTCTGGCTGTAGGATCGCCAGTGATGATGTTGAAAATTCCTGCTATAGGATGATTGGCTTTCATTACAGTGTCTTTGTCATCTCTTCTAGCCATTGTTTTCTTTTGGAATTGGCCCTCTCCCCTGCCCGGTGCCCTCTGAGGGTTTCCTGCTAGGTAGTACAGTGACCTTCTACATTTTATGAGCTTCTTAATCTCTTCTTTCAGGATGCAACATTCTTTTGTATCGTGGCTGATATTTTTATGATACAGGCAATATTTATTGGCATCAAGGTGGTGTATGCTTTTGATGGTGGGTGGGTTATGGATTTGATATCCTTGTTTTTGGATTTCTGGAGTACATATGTTGTAGGACGATTGAGGGGAGTCATGGGTGCCTTTGAGGGGAGTCATGGGTGCTATCCTCACACTATTGGGGGGGGGAGTGGTCATCTAGACGTCTTGGGGAGAATGGTCATCTAGTCGCTTTGGAGTGGAGCCACTCCATCTCCTCCCTTCGTCTACTTCGATGTGTCTATTTATGGCCTCTAGGAGTTTCAAGTAGTCTTTGGGGCCCGCAGGCATAGCTAGTACCTCAAATTGGTATCTGCGATACCATCCTGGAGCGCTACCACTGCAACATTATGGTCCAGCCTCTCTATATTGAGAGAATGACAGTTGAACTTATTAACATACTCATGAAGGATCTCATTTTCCCTTTGTTTCACTGACAATAACAATCCTACTATCCTCCTCTGCCTTCACTGGCCGATGAAGCACTTTCAGAACCACTCCTCTAGGCCATCAAAAGAGCTGATTGATGCCAGGGCCAAATTCTGGTACCACGGTAGTGTCGCTCTCTTGAGTGCTAGGGGAAAGGCGTGACACTTTATGGTGTTTGAGATCCCTACCAGGGTCATTTGTCCATCATACCTAGTGAGGTGATCATCCAGATCTGTGGTGCCATCTTAACCTTCTAATGATGACATTTTGAATCCCTTTGGAACCAACTCCTCTAAGATCTCTTAGATGAAAGGGGAATGCTTCATATGTTGCTTCTCCGTGTCCATTTGAGTGTTCCTTCTTTCATACCTTGTTGTGTTGTCCTTAGGGAGCTTCTTTGACTCAGGGAAGACGAAGCCTCCCTTTCTTAGGTGTAGGTTTCTTGCTTTGGACTGGCTCTAGGATGTTGTTGACTGCTCTAATCGGGCGCTTGCTCGTGTCTTGATCTACCAATTCCCCCAGGGTATGACTGATTGCAGGGGTTGCTGGTTGTACTCTAGGGGGGAAGTTGGCATATTGCGGTTCGGGAATCAGTACGGCAAGTGCAGGACCTGTCCCTACATGATTTTTGGATCTGTTCTTGACTGGATTCACTTGAGGGTAGGATGACTGAGGAGAAATTCCATTCAGAAGGTTATCTTGTTGCTGCATGAATTGTTGCATCATCTACTGCATTGCCTATTGACTTGTCAAACAAGCTGGCCTAACAAGTCCCTAGGTGACACTATACTACCATTTCGGTTGGATGTGGAAGGATGTTGTTGATTGTAGCAGAGAGTAAAGAAGCATTTATGTTGCCTTGAATATCGTATGACATCTTTGAGCTTATCTAAAAAATGTTCCCATAGATGCCACTAGTATTGGGTTGTTACCAAATGGAATGCTGATGTGGCTCTTGAGAAGATCTCACTTAGAATCCTACAAGACTAGAACAAAAGTCAGAGGATACCCGGGGTGTTTCTGGTGTGAACACTCCAACGCTCAAGTCAGTAAGGAACTCTTTTAGAGATGATGAGATAGTAGCAAGAGCTTGCATTTTTGGAGTACATACCAAGGGGTATTTATAGTTGAGAGTGGGTGCATAGCCGAGATGCGTACATAGCATGTACACAAGTGGGACGAGGATTTCCTCCTAGAGAAGGATTTTAGGAGGATATGTGTCCCGAGTTTTGGTCTTATGGGATTGTATAGTGATTGGAAAAGTTATCCTACTAAAGTAGGCATCTGACATGGCGCGGTGCCAGCTAGGTAACTATGTATCTATGTTAGAGTTCTCTCACAGTGATGAATACATAAAGTAAGTAAAAATAAAATAGATAATTTTTTTAAAAGAAAGATATAATAATAATGAAGAAAATGAGTTATCAATAGATAAATGTATCATAATCATCATGGTGAAAAAAGAAAAAGTTTCTTTTATCTTTCACCATTTTCCCCTCAAACCAAATCTTCTCTCTATTGTTTTATATTATTATTTTCAAATTGTCAGGTGTGTTACCATCGAGTTGGAGTGAGTTAGAGTTAACCCTAGCCTTAATTCATTTTCAAAAACTTTAATCCTAACATTACTCCAACTTATTTTTAAAAACCTCGAGCCTAATCTAACTTTATTTTTAAAATTGGGTTGAGTTATAGGTTGAAAAGAAGTTGGCATTTTGAGTTGAAAACAATATAAATTTTAAATGTGGATCAAAAGAACGTGTAAAGCTTCATTAATTAATAAAGATGAGTTGAAAGAATAGCCATAATGAATCCATCCGCAACACGCTTTGTATAAAAATTCCCTGGTACATTTTCCCCACAACATCCCTTCCATTTAAATTCCTAAACACATGTGATAGTAGCGAAATCATTCCAAAAATGCCTCCTTTTCTGAAAGCTTTCCCTCTTACATGAATTCAATATCACCAATGTATAGCACCTAAAATATTTTGGCAAGATTTAAATCAATCATTTTTATACTTAGGCCATCTAAAATGGCATTTCGAAGTCTGGTGAGAGCGATATTTTCCTAACCTATCATTAATGAAAATATGCTTGTTGAAATACCATATCAATGAAATTTACTATTATGCCATTCACCTTTTTCCCAAGAATGCTTTAGCTGCACATAAAAAGGAGAGCAATTCTATTTTCTTGTTAACCATGTTTTAAAAAACTTTTAAATAAGATTTTAAATTTATTTTCCTAAGCTTTAATTCTTTTTAGGAACATTTTAGATGCATTAGCAAAGTAGTATATTAGCAATATACCATCCTTGTTAGATTGATATGATATATTAAGATTGATATTATATATTAACTATTCTAAATAATTTTATTATTTATTATTATATGAGTTATTATTTATTTTTTATTAAAAAATTATTTTACTAAAATCATCTTATATTTTATTAATATTAATATTTTACTAACATGTGCTTCAAGAGGGGTCCCAATGAGCGGATTAACTAGGATCCACATCATGCTATCTCCATAGCATATTTATTTTACAAGTTATAAAATTTTGATAAGATCCAAACTAACATTTTTTCTTATTTTTATACTTGTTTTCATTATTTCAAAAATCATCTCTATTAAAAATTTAGATGGTTCACATAAAATATAAACTTATAAAATTATCTAGAAATAAATCTTTTTAATGTAAAGGCTTACATGGAATTTCAATTAAAATGTTCTTAAATATCTTGACCAAAGAAATCATATTAATTATGATTTTTGATTTGGATCTTACCAAAATATTATGACACATGAAAAATAAAAAATGTTGCTATCATAGATGGCTATTGAATAAATGCTCATTTAATTATCAATAGCCAAGCGTTGTCTAATGTAGTTTGTACTCCTTCTTATCTATTGAATATTATGTATGAATAATTCTTTCATGTATTTTGGTACATCATGCATCCTTATTATTTTTTTATAAACTATAATATGTAAATAAAATTCAAACCAACCATCATGTTTAGTATAATTATTTAATTAAGATATTGAAGCCTATTTTGATTAGAAATCCATGTAGGGTTCAATATTGAAAAAATTATTTCTAAAAAATTTCATGAATTTTTATTTATTTTGATAATAGAAATATGTATGAAAATAAATAGAATGATTTTTAGGTAATAAAAATATGTTTAAGAATAAATAAAATGATTAATTTAGAATCTTGCCCAAATATAAAAATGAATAATTTAAATCTTGCCAAAATATTTTGGGTGCTATACGTTGGTGATGCTGCATTTGTGTAAGAGGGAGAGGTTCCAAGAAAGGAAATATTTTTGGAATGATTTCTTTACTATTACACGCATGTAGGAGTTTAAATGGAAGGCATGTTGCGGGGAGAATGCACAAGAGAATTTCTTTGCAAAGTGTGTTGTGGGATAGATTAATTGTGCATCTACTTTGGTTGAGCGCAGGAAATATATTTATGCTTGGAGTGCAGGAGAGCATTCCCCTCTCTCTATATATATATGGGAAATGATCGAGTGTAGCTGCTTATACAGAAATATTTAGTGTAGCTGGCCTTTTCACTGTGCGATGTGGTGAGCGTCATTCAAGCCCTTCGTGGGCGCTATGAGTGAGGGAGGGAGGAAGAGTGCGCCATTTGACTCCGTCTCCCATAAACACAAAACTTGTGGTACGGAGGGGGAGCGATGTGACTGCTTCCAATCTTCCATCATTGAAGATTTTAAAAGTTCCAGCATTAAAAAACCCAAACCTCTTTGTCGTCTTCTCGCATTGTTAAATATTTCACAGTAATGAGGAATTTATAAAGTGTATATTAAATTTTTTTATTTTTAGTATAAATTTTATTAATTTATTTTTATTAAAGTGTAAATCTTTGTTATTTTTATTGAAAATTTTATAATTTTTTGAGGCATAAAATAATTAAACATCAACAATCGAATTAATAAACTTTATAATAATTTTTTAGTCTAAATTTTATTAATTTATTTTTAGTGTAAATTTTACTAATTTTATTAATTTTTTAGTGTAAATTTCATTAATTTACACATTCTATGATTTTTTTAGCCTAAATATCATTATTTTTTAGTGCAAATTTCACTAATTTTATTAAAAAAATTTAGTATAAATTTCATTAATTTAAACTTTATATGAATTTTTTAGCCTAAATATCATTGATTTATTTTTAGTGTAAATTTTGCTAATTTTATTAAAAAAATTTATTATAAATTTTATTAATTGAAACTTTATATTAAATTTTTTTAGTCTAAGTGTAATTAATTTAATTTTAGTATAGATTTTATTAATTTCATTAAAAGTATTTTTCTTAGTGTAAATTTCATTAATTTATACTTTATATGACTTTTTTTAGCCTAAACATCATTAATTTATTTTTAGTATAAATTTCACTAATTCGATTAAATTTTTTTACTGTAAATTTCATTAATTGAAACTTTATATTAAAATTTTCTAGTCTAAATGTGATGAGAATGCAAAATGTCATATTTTATTCTCCTAACACTTCATCTTTTGCACCTATTTGATTCCTAAATATACT
>JAYJMB010005832.1:0-11594 GCA_036873735.1 Pouteria campechiana
ATTGCGTATACAAGATTGTGAAGCGAATCTTATGAATGTGTCAAATTCAAAGTCAGGGGAACTATAAAAAATGTTCGAATGTTTATTTTTCCTTTTTTCTTGTTTGGAATATCACATCCAAATCTTACGGAGAAATAATCCTCATAAGGGCGAAATGGTTCCAAGGAAACCATGTAGAAAAAATTTAAGGCAGGAAAAATTCATTGTTTTGAATCTATCAATGTCATTCCAAGGCCATTGAACATTGATAGTGGTCCAATGACAAGATTCTTAAAAATTGAAAATGGTCATCCACCGTATCCATCCTGTAACAACATTAATTCAATCATATGTAGGAGTCACCTTTAGTACGGACTATTAAAATCCAAAACAACTAAATTGCTAAATTTATAGATTTTTGTCACGAAGTTAAATTTTAATCATATAAATGTGTACAAGTTGGCTACAGAAATGTAAACATCTAAGAAGAAAACAATGCGGCACCTGGACCGCTAGACATCAAGGTCCAAGGCCTACAAAACATGTGCTGCATACCATGTAGGGCTTCTACATTGTAAATTTGTAATATTTTTGTCCAAATCCATATTGATCCAAATGTGCAATGCATATCATGCGAAAGCAGCTACTGGCCTCATCATATCCTTGAGAGTCCATGGTTAGCTTTTATTCATTTCTTCAAACCGATGTGATTTGACCCCCACCTCCCAACATGTATATTCTGTGAATTGTGAACCAATTCCTGATTCGAATTGGATTTGCAATGCTGATCACATGAAGAGGCTTTTGGTCTTATGCTCCAATTGACAGCACATAACAAAACTTATCTTGGGTTTCTTTATGATAAATCTAGCCTCACATTAAGAAAATGTAATTCTGTGCATCTCCACCAGGTACAAAGACAAAAATGTTTGGAACTTGTTTCCTAGACCAGCTTTCCAGTATAGAAGTGCCATCAGCAGCCATCTGTACACCGATATGAGCTACTCTTCTTGCTGTTCGTTCTCTTCAGATATTAGATTTAACACTATAAATATTGAAGTCTTCTACCAGATGGTCTTGAAAGTAGTTAAGATCACAACACAATGAGGATGATGAAGATGCTTCAGCCTTCCAGGTTAGGGTGCATCTTGAATTGCCAAGTGCCAACCAACTGCTTTGACTGGATCATCCTTCCATTATTCCTTGCATCTCTCATTGCATCGCATTTTTTTGGTGGAGAAGTTCATACAAATGAATTGAAGTGCCAAGATCCTTTCTCTGGCTCCAGTTAATTCAATCACAGGGAAGCAACTTATGTAACACAATAATTCATGTAGGCCATACTCCCCATCAATCTACAACCCATCAGGGCCTGCTTACATAGTGTGAAAGGAAAGTTTACCTTGACTGGATGTAAATGACGGTGGGTGTGAAAATGTGAAAATTGCATACTAGTGCATGCCTTTCCTGTACGAAAGTGTTGACAATGGAAAAATGTGTTTGAATGTGGAAAATGGTTGACCTTGAAGTCAGGAAACTTTCCTCCCACTCCTTTTGCACTATCCAAACTAGCCTTAACAGAGTCTGAACATGAAGTTTACCAACAACTGGATGTCTGCTGTCATGATGGACGCAATCTGGGGCCTGAGCGAAATATATGAAAACTTCTATTTATTTCCACCAAGCTATGTCCGGGTATCTTCTTCAACTCCTGTTCCTCCATGAGCTTTCTCAATTTGACCACATCATCCCATCTACCAGCTTCTGCATATATGTTAGACATAAGAACATAATAAGTGACAGTTTGAGGGCCCAATTGAAACAAATGATCTGCTACATGTTCGGCCAGCTGAAGATTCCCATGGATTCTACAAGCGCCAAGCAAAGCTCCCCACACACTCTCATCAGGTTCGATTGGCATCCTCCTAACAAATTCATATGCATCATTTAGCTGTCCAGCACGGCCTAGGAGGTCCACCATGCATGCGCAATGCTCTAAGAGAGGCATGATAGAGTGGTCTCTTCTCATGCTGTTGAAATGCTTCATGCCCTCTTCCACTAGACCTGAATGTCGACATGCAGTTAAGACGGAAGTGAAAGTGAATCTGTTTGGTTTGATCCCCTCATCTAGCATCCTTGCAAAGAGATGGAGTGCATCTTTCCCATGCCCATGGGCTGCATAAGCACCAATCATTGCACTCCAAGAGACCACAGTCCTCTGGGGCAGATTCTCAAAAATATCTCTTGCCAAATCTAAGCTCCCACATTTGGCATACATATCCAAAATTGCATTCATGACTGAAGCATTGGTTTCCAGCCCATTATTTTTGACAAGCTGATGCGCCCATTTCCCCACATCAAGAGCTCCCAAACTAGCACAAGCTGATATCAAACTAACCATTGTTATGTAATTGAATTTTACCCTTTCAGTTTGCATTCTGCGAAAGAGCTTAATTGCCTTGGCAGCAGCACCATTTTGCTCATAAGCGGCAATCATGGCATTCCATGATACAAGGTTCTTGGCCGGCTTACCATCAAACAGGGACTGAGCATTTTTGACATTTCCACATTTACCATATAATGCAATCAAAGAATTCACCAATGGTGTATCTGAATCCACCCCCAATTTAACTGCATATCCATGAATTGACTGTCCCAAATTCAAAATCTCTAATCCTGCACAGGCAGGAAGGACAGTGACAAGTGTCACAGCATTTGGCTGGGTGCCCATAGCTACCATCTGCCCAAAAATACCCAATGCCTGATTTAAAAAGCCATTTTGCACACACCCTGCTATCATAGCTGTCCATGAAACAACATTCTTCTCTGTCATATGGTCAAACACAGACAACGAATTCAAAGTTTCCCCATTCTGAGCATACATCGAAACCAGTGAACTCTGCACAAAGACATCCAAATCAAAGCCATTCTTTATAACGTTGCAGTGGACTTCCATCCCCTCTCTCAGAGCTGACAACACTCCGCAGGAGCGAACAACGGATGGGAACGTGAAGTGGTCGGGCAACAACCCAGAAGAATGCATGCATTTGTAGAGAGCCAGGACCTGTTCACAGGGACCCAGGTCGGCATAACCGCGAATCAAGGTGTTCCAAGCAAACACGTCAGGTTGGGGAGTTTGTTCGAACACGAGACGGGCGTAGTCCATGGTCGAAGTTAATGCACAGGCAACAGTGACGAGCTTGGTGGTGAGCAGGAGGTCGTCAGAGAGGCCATAAGTGACAATCTGAGAATGGATTTTTTGAAGTTCCGCTAAGGAAGAGCAGGAATTCAAAAGGTGGTTTAAAGGGCGGAAGTGGTAGTTGCAGAAAAATGACCGGACAAAGTAGGAGCGTGCAAGTCTTTTGAAGAGCTTGGAAGAAGATGAGGAGAGGGAAAACATGAAAAACTACCTGAGGTTTTGGGGAGAAGTCGAGGAAAGGAAGCCGTTTTCTGTTCCGCAAGGAGGGATTGTAGTGGGCCCCGCCCCCGCCGCCGCCGCAGCACCATCAGGCAGGCCGCCGGCGCCCCTCCGCGGGAGTCGAAGAGGAAAAGGAAAGCAAAGAGAAAAAGGAAGAGGAACGAAAGAAGGAAAGGAAATGGTAGCAGAGAACTGGAGTAGAAAAGCACTAAAAGCAGTGAGAACAGGAGAGACGAGAACCAAAAAATCCGACGTAGCGCGTCGGGAGGTAATGGAAATACAAAATCTACACCGCCCAATCACTTGACGCTCGACCTTCTACCATAACTCCCTTCCTGGGGCAATTGCTCTCGTTTCTCGATCATTTTGGAGGATTTAATCATCAACTTATTCATCACTAACAAAATTCATTGCTTGATTTTCTTGGCTCTGTCAACCTATGGCTAGCCAAAGTATTTGATATTCAACTCTGTTGCAATCTTGCATGGAAATGAGAAAAATGGAGGAAATTAAAAAAAAAAAGAAAAAAGAAAAAAGAGTACGTTACTTGCCTGTAGAATGAATGAAGATAAAATAGATATTTTTTAATAAAAAAGATTATTAATGCTAAAAAATAGGTACACTTGATGGAAAACATTTTTGTTTCACAAAAACTTTCAATACGTCCAACCAACTTTGGGAAACAAAATAATGAAAAGAGGTAATTAATGGCCAAGGCTGTTGCAATACACCTTCGGCTGTGTTCTGATGCGCCATGTAAAAGCCAAGGGATTAAAAAGCTACTTTTTTTTTTCTATGAGATATTTATCGAAGCGATTAAAAACTTCCGTTTTTATGAGAGATTTATCTATTTCCAACGATTATATTTCTTATTAATATCTATACTTTCAATCATTGCCATTATTTTTATCAAAGAATATATATATATATATATATATATTATCTTTGTTTATCTTATGGCTAATGTAACCCTTGACGAAATTCAATTTGACTGATGCTTATCATTATCTATCGTTATCAATTAGAGGCACATATAAGTCTGTTTGGAAAAGTAGAAAATTATGTGTCAAACATAAAATTTACTTACAATGTAAATTTTTCCGAATGTTGAAATGTTATATAAGATTTTAACGTTATATATTCATGCCCATCTTTTATTAAGATGAACTTAAAGATTCTAGGTAAACAAATAATGTCACTTATTATGGTCCTAATTCTAGATCAAAAAAACCGGCGTAAATGTTATAGTTGGATTTGATTTCCACTAATCATCCATGATGGGCCGAAAATGGAAAGGTCTCACCAAACTATTGATAAAATGGCTCTAATGAATCATTGTCGATGAATGTGCACACGTAAATGCATGTGTACATCTATGTATGCATTGGCATACACTAAATCCAAGCTCAACTCCTTTTATGTAAATCAAGGCTTGAGTTAAAGCCTGCATTTGATGGTATACCATGTCTAGTACAATGTTAGATTTAGATCTTCCTAAAATGCCGTAGTATTTGAAACACCATGTACTAGTGGTGTAGCATTATCACGGTAATAAGGAGAATTGTGAATGCAGGCAATGAGAGCTAGCATCCCCTTTGAATTTAAATCCATCTAGCCTGCTTCCTTACATAGTTCACAAGAAAGGCTAACAAAATGGATACATGGGGGAGCAAATGGCAGCATGCCTGCAAAATCATTCCTATCCCATGCATGAACTGCCTACACATACAAAATGTCAGTGCGACGATCATGATTTCAAAAACAAAATGGGGATGCAGGAGGCAAAATCATAGCTGTGGAACAACTTCACCAAATGTCGCTAGTTTAAAAAAGCGGATGAGAGCGCCATTGCATCCACAAGACTGCACAGTTTGATTGAGCGGCTTCTTTTCCCCAAAAGATGTTAGTCGGCTTCAATGTTACTACTTTCCATCTGAAATGACAGAATCCGGAGAAGGGTCTGCCTATGTTAGACTGTTGGCTTTAATAATGAGTAAAGAAAAGGGTCACACGCAGCATCAAAGTTCAATATGTAGAAACTAATCTCACCACACCAACGAATATCGCAGTGGAACTTCCAAAGAATCAGGGGCATCCAGATTTGTCAGTATTGGTGCTGCCTTCAGACCAACAATCTCCACAAGAGGATTTGAGTGGCCATCCAGGAACTTGTTTGTTATCTACAGGGAATAAATCATTAGATTGTTTAAACTATAACTGTTCTTAGCAAAACAGTGAAGTACAATCTGGCATTCTCTTGTTGATAACAATCAGTAGGTTGTCACAATATCTCGCACAAGAAATATTGGAAATCAATGCATTTATTTATTTTTGAATAGGCAAGCTAACTACAACTTGCAGGCAAGTTTGACATGGCATGTACATACCTGATTGCATCCAAATAACTTGAGCAACCTCAAAGCCAAGCACTTATCCACAATCAATCCTAGTGCCTCGTCCGTCAATTTGCGGCACCAAGACAGATCCAAACTGCACAAATTATTGGAGCAATGGGCAGACAGTGCAATGGCAGTGTTGTGGGAGACCTATGATCATAATGTCAGCAACAAAGTTGGCTTCCAATATGAATAATGAGAGTTTATTGAGAAACAGAATAGAAAATGAGAATAGTAGCATAGTTGACATCATCTGAATAGCTCTGTTAATCCAAACACATCTGGGAGACATACAAAATTTACTGTCATTGTCCGTACTTTGAAGCCTGCATGATACCCCATTAACAGTGTGATACCTACGCCAAACTTGCCATTATGATTGCATGCGTTTGTATATGCTAAGCAAACAATTATCTAAAAAAAGAGATTTCAGAAAGATAAAGCAACCAGCAAAGAGATCACATAAAGGATAATCTTGTTTGCCTGATTGATTCACGCAATGCCAGCAATCAGACATGCAGAAGATAAAGATAACTGTCACAGTCCTCGTCACTGTTTAAAATTTATGTCTGCTTGAAAAGTCAGAGGTTGTGAGAGAGAAAAAGGTTACAACAGAAACATCAAAAGCTTAAAGATAATCAGATAACCAATAAATAAACCTCATAGTAATAACATGAAGTAATGAAGATACCTCTTTGACATTATTGACTGAAAGTTCTCTCAGTGACGCTCCAGAAGCTCCAAGAAATGCAGCAATTCCTTCATCACTGATCATAAAGAAGTTAACAACAGTTGGTCAAATGCACACACAAGAACCAGACAATCTATATTTGCAATAAAAATGAAATTTTCTTCTCACAGTAATGAACTGAGGAAAAGAAAGCAACGATATCAATGTAAAGCTAAACAGATAGGAGACAGCAAGAACAAAACTGACATGCCTAAGCATGAACCATGCAGTAGCCAGGATGATAGAAACACCTCTGTGAGTATGTGCACCATTACCAGTCACAACTGCAGATAATTAGTGAGAGTTGTGGCAGACAGACAGTGGCATGAAGCTTCTGCTACAACTTTCACCATGCATTCCATGTTGAGTTGGGAAGATGCTTTAATAAAGTTAGCAGCAACGCTAGCCTCTTGACATTCCCCCCTACCTCACTACAGAGCAAATGAATAATCTACAGCCTCCAGAAAGTGAACTCATTTTACAGACTTGATGCTTATCTTGAAATGCAAACCCCAAAATCTGCACAGGCATTTTTTTTCCCCAAAAGATTTGGCCTGTGCTCAGGTAGAGTACCCCAGGTTTTTTCTTGACTTGATGCTAAGTTTGGTACCCTGCATGAAGTTCCAGATCATCTGGATGTAGCATGCATGAAATTCAAGATCATCTGGATATCGCTTTAAGGCCTTTTGTTTTTTTTTTCAACTCCAATCATTATAGGAAGATTCCAGAACATAGCAACAGGAATCTAGCATGGCTAAGAAGAAGGAAGAACATATCAGCATCAACTAGTGCAAATAGATTCCAGGTACCATTAAGACAAGTCACTTATCTGTTGCAAAAAGAAGAGAAAATATTTAGCATGCACAATAAGAAACTATAAACTAGAATCAAGACATGCTTGCAGCAACCTGCTTAAAGCCACCATAAAGCAGCATCAACCATAATGTAAGTTTCATGAAACAGTACAGTTACAACTTGTGTTTAAGGAACAACCTGAATGCATTTTGCCGGAGCTTTAGTGTTTTAAGTGATCTACAACCATTGGCAAGATGTCTCAATGCTGAGTCAGTCAGTTTTAGCAAGCCACTGAGGTCGATGGAGAGCAATCCAGGACAACTCGTAGCTATGGCTTTCAATGAATTGTCAGTTAGTTTCCTGCATCATTTAAAAGAACCATCAACACTTCCTGAAGAGGATCAATGTCATGTGTTGATCATTAATTCAATCGCTCTGCAAAATCAAAATACACTAAACCCACATCTCAGCCAATACACAATGTTTCAAATACAACAGTCTAAAGGCATATCAACAACAATGAATGGGTTAAAGCAAGGTCTTTTTCATTAGGTGAAGTGGTGCTTGTGCAGTTTCTCCAAACCACTAATCTTATGAGCATCAGTATGTTGTTCACCCATGAAATGTCGTGGACAAAATTTAAAAAGAAAGGATCTAGCTAATTCATAGGGTGAAAAGTAAAGAAACGCATGCAAAAAATAACAGAAAAAATTTCCATTAAACCAATATAAGCCAAATATTCTACATCTATGATATGTGTATCAGGCTAGTGCATGCATTAATGGTAAGGCCTGTGACAACAATGCTCTATTACACTAAAGCCAATTTGAACAAACTAAATTTCTGCCAATGAATTAACCCTCAAACTAGGTTTTGAATTGTTGTATGGTTCAAAAGAATTGACATCTTAGATTTGTACATAAAATTTTATCCGTATGTAATCATGTATTAAGAAAGTTACATAATTAGATAGAAATCATTGAGGATTCTAAAGAATAAGATAGTTTGGAATTTGGATATAATGCAGTTTGATACACAGTTGTCATAGGCATTTCTCCACATTAGATAATTTTAAGAGATGATTCCATGGTGGTGAGTACACCATGCACCCTTTAATTTTTCACAAACTATGAAGTTTTGGTCAGATCTAAAACAACCACCTCTATGTTCCACTAAGTTAATTAAGATGTCAAAAATCATTAAAAATTCGGGTTTGTGTATTTTTGCATTTTTAGGGACATTAATTTGTGCCATACTTTATGTATTTAATTTGGTCATTTATTGATTTAAGTTTCATTGTAAATTTGTTTTAAAGGTGTTTACTTATAAGTTTTATTTTATAGGTTACAGAAATGAGACAACTTGTATGAGGGTTCCAATTTTTTGATGAATTAAAAGTTACATTTACTTGTATGTGGGGCATGCTACATGTGCAAGGGTAAAAGGCCAAGGCTAAGATTAACATTATTGGCATTAGATCAGACCAAGAGATCCAACCAAAACATAGCATTCAGGTCAAGATTAGAAGCCCAAGCCTGGACCTGTACGCTACCAAGGTCAAGACATACCAAATGCTGGACCTTTTTATTCTTCTTTTTCTTTTCTTTTTTCTTTTCTCTTATTTTAGGCTACGAAAGCCACAGGAAATAAATAGCAACTCGAAGTGCTCTCTGCCAAATAATCAAAGAAATTGGCAGCGTCATTCAATTTTTCAACAGCATCAAAATGCAAGTTATTCAACATTAATCCATGAGCTGTGCATATTATGATAAATTCAAGCTTGATGGGTGTCAGTATATGAAGATATCATGGATATTCCAGAGCTGTAAGCCCATCTCATCTAACTTTATTAGAAATTTTAAAGGAATTTCGTCTCATCTATCTTTATTAGAAATTGTAAAGAATGAGCTATCACAAATATTACAAAAAGCTTTAAAGCAAAAAATGTTATATATTCTTTCCTTCTTAAAAAAGGCATATATTAGTATACTAGGAAGATATTTACACCCAAGAATTCCTATCCTCTATTATCGTGTACACCTTTACACAAACGAGATATAGTAATTAATGGAAAATGCAATGTATTCTGATAGACGTAGTGCACAGTTTCTAAGACAAAAATACTTACATAAAAAGATGAAAAAGAGAGAGAAAAAGAAGCTAAGCATAAGGAACTCACCCACAATCTGCTAGAACAAGCTCTTTCATATTTGGTCCACTTACAGAAAGAAGTTCACAGACAAATTCATTGCAAACAGTTGGAACCCCAGCTACTGACAACACATCCAAATGTTTAAGCTTCTTCAAAGCAGGAAGAATCAGCATTGCATCTACATTCTGGCATTCGTCTATATATAATTCCCTCAAATCCAACTTCTGAGCAAGATTAATGATTCCAGCAGAGGTAACTAAGGAACACTGTCCTAAGTTCATAGATTGTAGTAAAGGTGCCGAAGAAACAAGAGCAGATAGTCCATCATCTGAAAGCCGATATGCCCCCCTCAGGGATATGTTGATCAGTGAAGGCAAATTGTTGAGTGATTGAGCTATGGTTTCACGAAATATATAATCAGGTAAACACCGGCCACATAGGTCAAATTGTAGCACCTGATATTAAAAAAAAACAAACAAACATTAACCTCAACCAAACTAAAGCACGAGAAATAGCTAAATCAACCAGATAAGAACAAGTAGCTGAGGGGAAAAAATTTCAGGCAGGCCCCCAATAAAATTCTAGTGAAAGATTATGTTGTTCGGGCTTGTATTTCCTCAAAACAATGAAACAAGTGTAGAGCTCGAAATGCACACTAAGTCATCACCCATGTCATGCAGTGGTTGGATATGGTGCATATGATTCCATCCCTGAAAGAAGTGATCACCAGCTCATGCTCAAAAATCCGAAAAGACAGAAAAAAAAAATCATTTGGAAAGGCAATGAAACTTAGTCAACCAGACATAAGCAGTGGTGAACCCATGACCTTTGGTTAGGCAAGCAAAATTTATCCTTTAAATTATATTTTAAAATATTAAATATTTAAAGGCATTCTTTGTTACACACTACTATAATATCAATCATTTTACAAAATTGATCCAAGATTCCTTAAATTGAATAATAGGGGAAAACAAGAACAAAAACTTGACTTTGGTTCCCCTAATTGAATAAAAGGGAAATTAAATAACAAATATAGTTGAATAGTAGAGGAAAACGAGAATAAAAACTTGATCTGGGATTTTTTAAATTGAATTAGAAAACAAGTCTCGTGAGGAAGGCTCATGGGCAAGTCTTTTACAGTGTACGTTGTGACATTGTTCCCTTGATAATAAGGTTGAGAAGTTTTGGTTTCCTATAAGTTGCTTGTGTTGCTTTGCTTCCAATTCACTCTTTATTTCTTTCGGATTGGTTCTTGCATTTGCTATGCTTCATGTGCTAAGTTAGGCTGCTAAAGTGTTGGATCCTTATGCCAATCACAAGGTTCGGTACTATAGGCAATCTGTACTTGTGACATTTTGGACAAAAACTTAACCTAGGGCTTCCTAAATTAAATAATAATGGGATTGAAAAACAAACATACAATCTAGAGTTCGTTAAATCAAATAATAAAAGAAAACAAGAACAAAAGCTTGATCTATGGTTCCCTAAATTGAATAGAAAATATATAATGTAGGGTTCCTCAAATAGATAATAGTTTTTCCTAAATCGAATATTAAAAAATTGAGAAAAAAAACATAACATAGGGAACCAGAAAAGGAACTAAATTAAATACCTCATCTTCCTTTCTCTTGCTCTCTCTCATTGTTGTTCATTTTATTGATACATGCATCAACAACCTGTCTAATAATCCACGAAGGATCAATACAAATGACCAAAACTGTCTGTTTACGACTATAGGTAAAAGGATCTTTTTATGGTAGACAAAAGCCAAAAAAATTTCTCTTGGATTTTCATATTTTGGGTGGGGGGAAATGTCGATCCATCCATCGCCATAAGTTTTATTGTAGCACCTACCCGACCAGAGATTGAAAATATCCAATGTTTTCAAGTTTTGCAAATATCAAAATTGAGTAGCATAGAGTTAGAAATCAGCTATTTCACATGTCAACAGAATTTGGGGTAGGCATATAATGCACTAAGAGAAGTCCCATCTTAAAAGAACAGTTGGTTTTTTTACTACATTGTGCTGGTTAGTCCTTTGAGCAAATGCTTTATCTAGGGGGCTTTAAAACCCAAAGCTATAAAAGAAACAAAAGCTAAATTCTTTTAACTAATCCAATACAT
>JAYJMB010005833.1:0-11593 GCA_036873735.1 Pouteria campechiana
CCGTTTGTTCGGGACAAAACCGTGCGGGTGGGGAGTGGCCGTGAGTGGGCGCCCTATGCCAAAGCGGACAATAGTGCGCCTGGAGCCCGGGTTGTTACAATGTCCCATACAGTTATAATCTACAAGAGTGTCGAGGACACTTATCTACGCCCCCCTAGAGCTAGAATCTAGAAGAGTGTCGAGGACACTTGTTTGTGCCTCCTATAGCTATAATTTAGAAGAGTGTCGGGGATGCTATTGTATTTTTGCTAATGGGAATAGTGGAACCCACGACACTAAGAGATAAGTGTTCTTGGAAGAGTGGAGTAGAGTGTTTACTCGAACCACTATAAAAATCACTGTCTTATTTATTTTGTATTTGAGTAATTGATTGCTAGAGGGAAAATTAATCCTAAAGGGGTTGAGAAATATTTTAAGTACCCAATTCACCCCTCCCCTATTGGGTTTTAGCCCAACCTACGGGACCAACAGTTACACACTAAGTACCAAACTTGTATCAATTTGGTAAAATTTGATTGAATGAATTTTTCTTAGATGATATAAAAATTAAATATGAATAATCGATGAAGTTAACAAATTATAAGAGAAAAAGAAGAAATATCAATGGATGAAATATATAGGAATTCAACTTCACCTAATAAATCCACTTATATTGATGAATTGTATTGAATAAATTATCTTGCCACTCATTGTCAATCAGATACACTAAAGTATCTATCACCCTTTCTCAATTGATATCGTAAGTGTGCCTATTGAAGTCACCTACTATGCCTCCATGCAAATCTAAATCAATAAACCCATTAAGCTTAGGCATCCACATATAATATATGCGCTTGCAAGATTATACTCACACAAATTACACATGCACAATGGCTATCTCTAGATTTCATTGCATCATATGTTCTTCAATTCAAGAGTCTATTCCTATTTCACCTCACTCGAGTATAAATTAAGAATCTCAGTTCATGCACATGGTAACAAGCACATACACACGTTAAGCTTAGAAAAGAAGAAACAATAAGGAAGAAGATAATTTAACTCAAAACATCAAACATCAACACAAGCTTCATTGCTAGGATCCATTTATCCCTAGATAAAAGAAATTTAGAACATCATATGTGAATTAAAACCAACCAAGTAATTGATAAACATCATCATATTCCAAGGTTGAATGTTGATTCAAAAATAAAAGCTAAACTAGAAAGAAAAAAAATATTCATGTTACAATGGCTTTTGTGGCTTTCACCAATGATCTTCTTGCTCTAAGCTCTTCTCCTCATCTAACTCTCTCTCCCAATTATGTTCTAGATTTCTTCTTAAATAATCCAAGCAGTAGGGTTTTAGTAGAACTCCATGAATTGCAATACCTTTATGCAAAGAGATCTTCTTCAAATAATAACTCCGTATTTCCCAACAAAAATATAGCTTCCCAAACATTATAATGCGTAAAAATATAAGTTCTCAAAATAACTAAGTTGTTGTGTATCCTAAGTTCTAAAAATTGCAATATAAATTCAAAATCATTTGATTCTTGATTTATTGAAAATCTAAGAAAAAGGCTAAAACATTCATGTTGAACACATTATCCAAATTTGCCTCCATCAGTCCTAGAAATTATTTTAAAATAACATCTTTTATAATCTCAGTTTCATTTTATAGATCTATAAAACAAACACTGTTAAGTGTAATATCCACCAAAAAATATTAAAACAAGATCTTAAACATGAGAATTTAAATATAAATGATATAATATGTCATGAGCTTATCAATAAAACATGCTTAAAAATTGTTTGCATCACATATCCAATGCTTGAATCAATATAAGAATGCTCTTATGAAACATAAAACATAAATCACCAAGCATTAAACTTTGTAAAGGATCAAAAAATTATAAACTACTGAGAATAAAACTTAAATGCAAATATAAATAGTCACAATATTACATCTAAAAGGTTCAAACTGTTAAAAGATACAAAGGAAATTAAAACTGTTTATTTGGCCAAAACATTAACAATCATTTCCAACTTATCAACCCTTTGATGAGCTTTGGCCAACTCCATCTCCAAGTGTTTAATGTGCTCTATGGATTCCATATAAGCCATGGAGTTCTTGGTCAAGAGATGCTCAAAATGAGCAGTTTACTCCTAATGGAAGAGAAATCTTCCTTTAACTGCTGGATTTTGTCATGAAGAAACAGAATCCTCTCTATAGTCTTGAAATTTGCATCTCCACCCTCACCTTGAACCTGCTTTGAAGAAGAGCTCAACGATGCCATAACTACTCTAATATGCACTAAAAGTTCATCTCTTCCCTAACCCTTCTATATGAGAAAGAGAATGCAAAGAGTTTTTTCACTTCCCAGGTAACCAATTAAATTTACCATTAATACTCCCAACCGTCTCTCTTGATAATAAAAATAGCTAGCCATTAAAACAAAAGAAGAGAAGATGCACATTAAGAATAAGAACCCAATAGTGAACCTATCAAGCTAAAACTATGCATTATCATCGTATTTACATGAAATCATTTCTTGAATATTTATTGGGTGTCCTAGTATGATTTTGATGAAAAATACATGCTTAATTATCTAATGTTTGAATGTTGCCCTTTATATGAATCTTCCTCTTGCATTGATGAAAACTTATTAAGCATATACATATGTGCTTCAAAGATGCTTACATATAACAATTATTGAATATTATCATTAATATGAATCTGGTCTTTACATTGATACTAAATCATTCCATGTAATGATTGTGCTATGCTTAACACAAGAGATAGGGGGAGAGAAAAGTATGTGCTAATATATATAAAGACTCTAAATGATAGGGGAGAGAGAACAATATTCCAAGGCTCAACAAGATAGGGAAAGAAGAATGTAAATTTGTGAGAAAGATCATTTTATTACCCTAAGCCAAACCTTTTTGATTCTGACAAAAAGAGGGAAAGAAATGTGAGAGACTTGTGTTCAAACAAAAAGGGGGAGAATGACTTGTAAGAAGAATGAAAAAAGGGTTGAACCCCATAGGATTACATAAGTTAGATATTCTAGGGGAGATTAAGGGAAGATTACAATTTTAATAACAAGTCTTCAAAGTTTTATCATCATCAAAATGGGGGAGACTATCAGGATTATTATATATGAATTGATGATAACAAAACTTGTACAATATATGTATGTTTAAATCGTTAACAATCATATGCATATTTATGATTTGATAAATGTTAATGTATACATACTCATAAATGTTTAATTATGCAAGCATACATCTTTTACTTCATGGCTTGCTTAATCTTAAGTTATCATTCCTTAATGTGTTAATTTGTTGATTCGTATTTAACACTATGCTCTATTAAGCTTTCACATTATGTACTTAAATATAGATGTATATTATCCTTGCGCTACAAAATGTTAAAATTATATGAGGATAAAATACATTCTAATTAAATAATATACCTAAAAGTTAACAACGTAGCAAGTGAAAAAAACTTCTAGGTGCAAGGTAACAATCATTTGCAACCACCTGCCATAGCTATCTACTACATTCCAAAGGGATTAAGCTGCTGAAGATCATGGAAGAAGAAGAAGAAGAAAACAAGACTTCGAAGATAAGCTACAAGGAGCTTGCTTTGTCTATTAAATCCAAAGAGAGATTTCTATAGACAAATGCAATGACAAATAGTTGAAAATGAAGTAATGATTAGAAAGCTTAAACTACAGACCATTCATTAGCTAAAGTTTTTTTGAGATAAAGTAAGAAGGAGAAACCGCATCAGGATCTCAGACAAATGAAGAAAGAAAAATGACAAGGAGATGGTCATTCGAACAAGTATGCACAAAAAAAGGAAACTTGGTTTGATCAACAAAGTTCAAAGAAAGAATTTGCTTGACTATAAAAAGGGAAAATGTAAAAGACAAAGTAGAAGCAACTTTGTCTCAAACAAAGTAGAAGCAACTTTATCTCAGACAAAGTAAAAGCAATAGTCTGAGCAAACATAGACAAATAAAAAATGAAGTAAGAAGGAACTTGTAGAAATGAAGTCCATTTGTTGCAGAATAAGTAATGAATTAAACTTTATTAGTAGGATCAAAATCATATGTTACTTACTACAATCAAAGTGGAAGATGAAGTGGTAGATGCATAGTAAGCATAGACAAACCTGCATAGACAAAATAGCTACTTGGACAAGTGAACTTCAATGCACAAGCACATTTGTCTACAACTTACTATAGACAAACCTATAGATGAAGTATAGAGCATAATTCATCCAAGAAAAAGTAAAGTTCATCTATCACTTATAATAAATGAATGAAGATCAAATGAAGAACATCATACTTCATCTATTCGAATAGACAAAGTAGAGTTCATTTGTTAATTAGCAGAGTTTGTTTGTCGATCTATTTAACTTCATCCATAGTTCCAAAGTTCGTCTATTACTTACAATAGACAAACCACATTCATAAGGGATCATCTGACAGACAAATCTCATGGAGAAATTCATCCAAAACTTATAGCAGACAAAGCAGAGATTATCTCAAGGTAAGTTTGACTTCATTTGTCATGCTAGAGTTCATCTATTAATTACAACAAACAAATCACACTGACAAAGGATTGACTGATAGACAAACTAATGAGAGAATTCATCTATAACTTATGACAGACAAATGCAGATATAGAGAGGTCACAACTTGTCAGAGGAAAACTAATTTATGTGACTTGCATCTAAATGGCATATTTATCCATGCTTTCATTATGCAGACTCATTTTAGTCACCATTTTTTGGCAATAAGTGCTACTGCAAGTTTTTTAACTATGTCAAGGCAAAGTGGGAAAAGATGTTTTAGCAATAACTTATCTTCCTCTCTAAAAATGAACAGTGATGCAGTAGCTCGAGATAAATCAGAAAGGCATGCACTACAATGGCAAAAATCTCAATGGTTTTCTTCACTCATTACTACTCTCAATTCTGCATTCAACGGAACCCATCTTCTCCAACAGTTGAAATTATGAAGATGATAAACTAGGAGAGAAGGTGGAACAACTCTAAAAAGTGAAGGAAGACATTTGAAATGAGCTTAACCTTATGCAAATCCTTTCACCCATGGCTAAGGGCTTAAACTATCAACTATCTTTTATGAGCTTCATCCTAATGGCCATCAAGTTTATATTTTGGGAAGATCCTTTTGTATTACTAGAGCTATAAAAGATTTCATCTGCTCTATGCTTCATTGTAATACTATGTCAAGTATATTAGTTTTCTGGTTAATCTAAAAACTAGAGAGTTGCTGATGATCTCTAGAAAACCATTAAGTTTTTCTAGGACCTTCAAAACTAGTAAGTTTCTTGGTAGATCATGAAAACTAGATGAGTGCTGGGAGTACTATGTTTATGCCCTCTTGAGCTAGAATCCAAAAGAGTGTTGGGAATACTGTTTACACCTCTCTAGAGCTGAAATCCAAAATTGTGCTAGGAGCACTTTTGTATTTCCATTATATGGGACAGTGGAACCCAAGGCACAATGAGTGTGTGCTCTTAGAAGAGTAGATGTAGGGACAAGATTCCTTAACCATTATAAAAATTATATTATTTGTGTATGTTTATTTACTTGCTTTATCCTTCATTCACTTTACAGTTTTTACATCACACCACATGGAAGCACGAAAAGAGGAAAATGGTCCAATAGAAGTTAAGCAATGGATTTTTATGTACCCAAGTTACCCTCCCCTCTTGGGTTAAGCCAATGGGACTCTACAATATAAGTCCCAAGATCATGATGGCAATGGCAAGAGGAGTTAAGACATGCTCAATAGAAGTCTAGGAAATTTTGACTTTCATTCATGAGAAAATGTATTTAAGGTCCTAAAAGATAGGCCTAATACGAGTTGATGAGCCCATAAGGAACATGGAAGAATATGAGCTTAAGAGTAATTTGAAGGCGTAAGGAATGAAACAAAGAGCATGTAAATGATAATTGTGAAATGAAATGATTATGCATAGTTGATGTAAATGGTAGTTGTGAATTGATCTGGTAGTTGTGAATTGATGCGATTATGCAAGGATGATATCCACATGAAATGAAAATGATGGTACTATGATAGCATAAAGATAACCTGATTATGCATATAGGTGATGACATATACTTGTTATGATCAGAGTGGTACAGTGAAGCATGGTGGTGCCTATATGCACACCTTATGTGGATGTTTGTATATTTTCTTATAGTGTACATGAAATTAAAATGATGAAACCGTGAAGTTTCATGAATGGATTTCAGAAATTAAATGTAGTTATGTTTGTTTTAGTGTGTTGTGAGGGAATCAATGGATTGCTAAAGTCAAGATGGTTGTATAAACCTTGTTGGTCGCTTGATTACTTTGATTGGATATAGCATAACTCCCAGATGTGTATCTAGGTAAATAACCCCCAATGTATTTGTTTTGTTGAATTATGTATTTAACTCAGAATTACAAGAGTTCTATAATGAATGATATATCCAAAACTTGAGGGTTCCTTGATGAATTTTTGGTTGTGATAGAAAGATGGTATGCTTATGTATCATTGAATAACTTTGCCTATGAGTATGTTGATTTGAATGAATTGGTATGTGTACTATGATTGGTACTGTGTTGAAATATCATATGTATAAATGATGTTGATTATACTGCTTCATAAGTTGAAATGATGATAATTTGTATTTCCATGTAAATGCTTTGAAATGTGTATTTGGTTATCTGTTTATTTAAAGATGCTTGGTGTGATATTGTATTACACATAAACAATAGGAAATGGATGGGTGACACACCTCTAATGCTCATATCTAGTAGAAGCGGATGATTGACATACCTTTGATGCTTGTGTTTGGCAGAGGTAGATGGATATGGATGCACCTATGGCCGTGGTGGCCTAGACGACTAGATATGGATTTGCCATGATGGTGAAGAGGCCTAGATTGGCTTGGGGCTTAGCTACGATGCCTGGATAGCCCAGATATGGTGTGAAGACCTAGATGGTTTGACCTGACACCCATCTATGGTGGAGGCCTAGATGGCCTGGTATTGAGATGCATGTTTGGCATGCGAGCCTGGAGTACCTAGAATGGATATGATGAGTAAAATGGTGTGATGAAGATTATGATAGTGTTTTCATAGCAAGAAATTATTAGGATGGGCATATTGAGCTGCACAGCCTGGGTTATGAGATTGTATGTGTTTAACAGTAAATGGGTCATTTGCAAATGTATATTTACTCATATGTGACTATGTTATTTATGAAATTGATGTGTGATTTCCATGTTTGATGAATGTAAAGGCATGTATAGGTATAGTAATGTAAACTTCGTATTGGCCTCTAATCATGTGTATATGGATCTGCAAGTTGTGAAATAGTCCAAATGGTTGTATTTGAAAACTTGAGTAAGAACAAGACTAATTGATGTTTCAAATTTTGAGGATGAAATATTTTTTAAAGAGGGTGGTTGTGTTGAAAATGAGGGGTAAAATTTTATATATGATGATTATAAGTGAAAAGGTTGAAAATGTAAATAGCATCACTTGTGTCCACATTTTAACATAAAGTTGATGATTTAGAAAATATGTTAACACAAAAGTTATACATCTTAAAATTATCCTTCGAATGACTCAATAATCATTTAATTCAATGTTCATATGAGAGAGTTATAGTTGAAATAATGTAATGGTCTTCAAATTCAAAAGGTGTCATTTTTGAGGCTTATGGAATCAAAATGAAAGTTGAATTTAAAAAGGTGTTCAACATTAAAGTTGTAGCCTTTGAAACAATCTATCTTATGAAAGAAGAATAACTGAATTTGGAGTTTTTATGTGTAAGGTATGCTCAACATAATGAAACTGCTCCTAGTAGATAATTAAGGACAAAAATAACTGGACTAACTTGATAAACTAGAACTTTTGTGTATGATTTACGCAAATTATTTTTCAAAAATTTTACATGGAAGACTCATTGAGATAAAGACATGTGCATAATGTGGACCTTGCAATCGATTTATAATTTTTTTTGTGACACCCTAAGATTTTAAGGTAAGAAATTTTCCTCTAAACATGTATTGTTTGTGCAATTTGCACATGACTTTATTTAAACTAGTGGAAAATTTTAATTATGCTACTTGAGGTATTTAAAAGATGGATTCTGATTTACATGGTGTGTTATTCTCATTTAAATGGGATGTTTAAAATGCAAAAGAAGAGAGTAGGTGCATAGCGCAAATGTAGGCTGTTGTACCACCAAACTCATGAGTACATTTTATACTCCATCACCCCCAAAACACTCCATTCATTCTTCCCCTCAAACCCTATCACATCCCATTGAAAGTAACCCCTAATTACCTCATTATTATGCCTAAATCAAGGGAGTTTCACTAGGAAACAACCCCCCTTAATTTCATCTTCCATCACACCCCTTAGTACAAGATCTTTCTCCCCATTTTTGATGAGCAAGGCTATTTTCCAAAAAATTTGTTATTACAACTTGTGGGCTAAGAAGGATTAACATTTTGTGGAAGAATCAAATAAGAAATCCATTGTGGTAAGTGTTTCTTTATATAATTTTATCATGCTTAGTTGCTAGGCTAGGAATGCAATTTGTGGGCTATATATATTGGGGAAATTGTATGATTTGGATGCATTTATCGGGCGGGAGGGAACAAAGGGGTGATGATTTGCCAGGATTTGGGAAGGATTGGCATGCCAAATCACACCCATATTGTGGACAACAACATGGTGGTTGGAATTGGGTGTGAATGGGTACTAGCGCCAATAAATGATCAAATTATTTGACTTATTAAGCTGTTTAAGTTATTATTATAATGTTAATTTCATTAAATATCATTATACATGCAATGCATATGCATTGTTTGATGAAATGGAGGAATGATATGAATGGACAACAATGTTGATAGGTGTGATGGGTCTATTGGTCATGAGTTCATGGTGTGCAATCTGTTGGATAAAAATTTGTTGGTAATTGGTGTATTATAGATGATTAAATAATGTAATTGTAATATTTTGTAATAAGGAATCAAGCTAAGGTAAGCCATGTTACCGAAATCTTCATAATTCTCATTATGCACATCATGTGTCTAAGAAGTTGCCTCACTTGAACCTTTATTTGGGATAGGTGATTACTCCCAGCTCTAATAGTGTTAAATGAAAGTCTAAAAGAGATAATTAAACACCATTACTAAAGACTAAAGAGGGGCTAAACTTGGGTGAAAGGTTGAGTACAAATGGGGATGAAACTTGAGTAAAATTGTCATTAAATGGACCCCACCTTTTATGTGTTTTAGGGTAGCTACGTAGCTGATTGTAATCACTAAATTAACATAATTATGATGTAATTTTTGAAGCTGAGGTTTAGTTCAACATGACTTGAGGTGAATGGAAGCTAGTCAAACCTAAATGAATTGTTTGATGGAGGAACATACTTTAATAAAATAATGATTGGCTTATTTCAATTCAATTCATGTACAAAGTGTGTAAAGTGAAGTAATGTGTGTATGTTAATATTATGCATGTAGGCTGAAGTGATTGTTAAGTGGGATGATAAGCTCATAATATACCACATTTTAATGCCTAAATTTACATTTTGTATAACTTTATTTGACATGATGTTATTGGTTTATAACTACATTTGATGAAATATTACACTTAATGAAGTTATTTGGTTTTTCGGGTAACACATCATGTCAAAAAGAAGCTGAATGTGAAGTATTACCACTTTGATGCCATTTCTGGTGCCAATGTAGACTGATGTAAGAAAAGAGGTCAACATAAAACTTGAAGATCTTGAAGGTATATTTCCAATAAATTAAGAATAATCTAATTCTGAGATCTTATGAGGAATCTATGGATAAAACAATGAATAGCTCTCTAGGTGGACAGCAAGTTTGTGCCATTGGCTCCACTTTGAGGCAATGTTTAATACATTTACAGGCTTATTTAACTCAAATTATCAACATGAAAGTTGTAGATAGTGAAGTTATATGACCAATGAAAAAATAATCATACAATTATAAGTTCATACAAGGAAGTTATGGTCAAAAAAGAGGAAGCATCTCTTGTAAACAACAAACCAGAGTTGCCAGCGCTCAACTCCACCACCCACCGGATAGTAGGTGGCACTGGTGGGGCCGAATTCTATTTGAAATTTATTGAATTACATTTTATTTATGCAAATTTCTTATTTTAGGTGTTTTTTGGGAATTTTTGTGCTATTCTGAGGGGATCCTTTAGAGAGAACTTCTAAGAGGAGTTCTGGGGTTTTTTTGGAGGCTACTCAGAGGATTTTTGAAGGAGCAAAGAAGGAGATTCGTGAAAAGCAAAGTGATTCAAGAAAGCTAATTGTAGTATGATGATCTTATTAAAGGGCGTATCTTTTATTTTCTTCATGAACTAATTCCTTCTTTCTAGGGTGAAGATGTAGCCTTTTTTTTATGAACCTTGTTATTTGGATTATTGATTATTTAATGCAAGTCTGTGTTTTTATTCATGATTTTTATTTCAACCTTTCGATTTGTGTCATTGCACACTTAACATACAACCATGAGCTTAGTTGAATGAGAAAAATAGAAAGTTAAGGCGCACACCTAATGCACAATCATTCTACTTAATTCATAGTTCTTGATTGTAATAGGTTTTCACCATAGGTAATTGGAATGAATGAAATCACTTGATTTAAACCCGCACACAAAATGGTTATAATTATATCATAGACAAAACGAACCCAATCGAGCATTGAAGACAATATCCAAATAGCAAGTGGAGTCATTAAGTGGTGAATTCTAAACCCTAGACCTTTGCCACTTGAGATTTATCCTATATCATTCTATAGTTCTAGATTTCTGATTATCTCTTTAGTTTATTATTTTTATTAGTTCAAACCAACAATCCATCTTTTTTAAAGTTAGTTTTAGTTAGTAATTTAATTTAATTAAATCCATTTGCCATTCTCTATGGGATCAACCCTTGCCCACACACACTGTACTATTATACAATTGTGCACTTGCAAGGTATTAGAATTTGAACCATCATGGGAGCTAGGTTGTGGGATTTGGAAAGTATGAAGAGGACTCTTCACACAAGTAAGTAGGCTTCCTCTCTTGGTTGAATGTAATGCTGAATGGGGATATGGAATATCCCGTTGGTTGTATATGGGCATGTATGCATGATTGGGGATAGTGGATACCCCTATTGTTCTCATAATTGATATTTATGATGTGTTAGGAATACATGGATGTTAGGGTTAATGATAATCCCTTGAATTGCAATGGTTAGTAATGGTGATGGTTGGGGATATTAAGTATTCTAAGTGAGTTCTTTATTGTGATAATGTGAATAATCAGACTAGATGGGATAAGTAATATCCCATGATTGTATTGATAGCATGTTTTATTAAGTGAATAGGGATTAACAGTGATTTTGAATATCCAAGAGTGCCCTATATGATATTTGTATGGAATTAAAAAGATGTGATACATCTAATGCTGTAACGCCCCGCCCTCCTGGGGTCGTTACTCCACTTTACACCATAAATCCACATGATAATACCATGATTTTTCC
>JAYJMB010005834.1:0-11590 GCA_036873735.1 Pouteria campechiana
GAAAAATCATGGTATTATCATGTGGATTTATGGTGTAAAGTGGAGTAACGACCCCAGGAGGGCGGGGCGTTACAGCTTCACACCCTTTTTTGCACTAACTAAGAGCCTCTATAACTGCCCTTAGCTTAGAAGTCTTACCCTCAAGTAACCTCTTAAAGATAATTTACACCCTATTAGGGGTCTTTAAAATCACCTATTTGGTTTTACACTCAATTTTAGCCTCATACCTGAGTAACCAATCGATACCTATTATAATGTCTAGAACTTTTGTGTTCAACACAACCGAGTCTGTATAACACCATATGCTCTTAATTACTATAGGTACCTCATAACGTACTTCTATAGCTGTAATAACTATTTTTAAGAGATTGGAAACTTCTATCACATAATGTACAGGGCATTTAGACAAGCTGGCTCTATCTACGAATGTAGTAGAACAAAAAGGCTAAAAGGAACTTGAATCAAATAAAATATATGCCATTATATTGCAAACAAAATATTTTTTTTACCATTAATCACATTATTCATGCCTTAAGTTTCTTGGACATCGACTGCCTGCACTACCGCAGTCATAGGAGGTCCCCAATTTTCATTTATACATTTAGGAGTTACATTAGGTCTGCGACCTATGCCTCTCATTTCACCCCCTCCATGCTCAAGCTACGGTGGAACTCGAGAGGTAACACTTTTGCTCCACTCTAGATTAGGACAATTTTGTCAAATGTGACCAATCAAGCTACATAAAAAGTAAGTGTATGTTCTACACTATTTTGAATTCCTTGACTGACTCAACTCTTGACTAGTCTCTCCCATCTATCTTGGAGTTAATCTAGTTAGTTTTCCTATTGACTTCTTTAATAATATGGGATAGTCAGATTTCCAATGTCCCAATTTCTTACAATAATTATATGTGCTTGGTGATATTACTATACCACTTGGCTCAATTTTTGATCTTTTCTCACATCCTAATTTATCTTCTCTACTACATCTCTTTTCTCTAAAGTTAAATCGCTCCTTTTCTTGCTTCCTTTGGATTTGAACCAAATGTTGTAAGGTCTGGACAATACTTGTTATCATCATCATCACAACACTGAATTCCGGTGTCATTTTTGAGGTGGCACTAGTGGAGTTGCCTCACCACTAGGGCCCCCAATATCTTGCCTATCTTCTTTTGCAAGTCTTGCCTCATTATGGCCTTCTTCAAGCTCAACCACTACTTTCTCAATTGCATTCTGATTTAGCCCAGGCATCTCATTGGCTCTAGAAGCTTCTGCTTGAGACTCCCTAATAACAAACCCCATTGCCCAAGTCTGGGTAATCCTCCTCAGCAACTTATCATCCACCATAGGGGCTTTGCCTTTATCCACTCTCTTCCTTAGTATCATACTACATATGGAAATGTAGATGTTCATATAACAACATGAGATTTAGATATTGATTCCACTTATAACCTCTCCACTCACATTTTATAATAACATTCCCCCTAGGTTTTTATTAGTTTGTAAATTATTCATATCATCCTTTCACCAATTTCCCACACTTGTACTATTATAGTTTTGAGACTTATCTTCACCATCCTTCAGTATATTAGGTATAGCCGAGCTCCGATACCATTCTGTAATGCCTCCCCTTCTAGGGCGCTACCAGAGCCGTAATAAGAGAGCTCATGGCTAGAGTTTCCCCTGATCTAACCCTTATAAACCTATATAATACAATCATATATAATCACAATACAATTATAAACCATCACAAACATCCACAAAGGCCAAGAACCTTAGTCGCATTATAACAGGAGTGTGGAAAACATACCCGCCCTACCATAGTAATGACATGCAAGCTATAATAATTCATACATTTTAGATTTAAATTACTTACATCACCAATATCTCTCACAAATTACATTTTATGATACATTTCAAAATATGAGAAAAAAATAAGAAGGTTTAAATATTATGGATTGACCCTCTCTTGAGCTCGAACCCATGTTGGGCTCCGTCTTCCGACCTATCAGCTAAAAGCATAATAAAATAAGGTGAGTCTAAGAAAACCAGTAAGCAGATGAACAATTAACAATAATTAGTAAAATATCATGATGAAAGAAAGCATTTACTTATGCAAATGGAACTAATAACATGATACTGAGGTAACCAGTCATATCATAGTCTAAACCTTTAGTGATACATACTATAGGGTTTTGATCTTAACTTATATTATACTTAATGATTCTTCTACATTAATGCCACCATACTGCCACCCTCGCAATCGTCACCATGAGGGTGTCAATCATTCTCTAATTGGAGTAGAGGGTGGCCCCCTACCAAGTTGTCCACTGTGCCAAGTCCAAAGCTTTCACATAATAGGTCAAACCTAGCCTCTTTGCCATTCTTGGCAGCATCACCAACTATAAATAACCAAATAAATCATCCCAACATGTACGCAAACCCAAGTATGCTCAATGATAATTTTGTAGGCATCCTATTTTTTTAAACAAATTATTCAACTCAATTTCATGTTCAATTAAATCATCAAACTCAAATTACCTAAATAATATATTCCCATGTCATTCAATGTTTATTATAACATAATAATTCTTGGGATCTGATTTTGTTTCCAATGTTTATCAAAAGTATTACAACAAAACATACCTTCAAAATAGAATAATTACTATAAATTACACTCGACTTTTACAAAATAGGAAAATTTCAAAAAAATAGACAAATTATTGTTCATAGTGAACTAGATGTTACGACATCAGTTTTGGATGCTTCAGCATCATTTTGGGATGCCACAACATCCCATCGTTTTGCTTAAAATTTACTATTCATAGTGGGATGGATGCCTTAGCATTAGTTTTGGATGCCTCAACATCTCATCTTTTTGCCTAGAATTTATTGTTCACAATGGGTTGGATGCCTTGGCATTAGTTTTGGATGCCTCAGTATCGTTTTTGGATGCCTTAGCTTACCATATTTTTGCCTAAAACTCCCTAGTCACAGTGGGTTGGATGCCTTAGCATTACTTTTGGATGCCTCAGCGTCTTTTTTGGATTCCTCAGCACCTTATCTTTTTGCCTAGAATTTACTGTTCCTAGTGGGTTGGATGCCTCAACATCAGTCCGATATCTCTCTTGCTCATATGATTATTCTGCCTTGTTTACCTATAGTTATACCATTTCATTTACTAAGTGTAATTAAGCTATTTAACTTCATTTTAAAGCATATTTAACATACTTTACATTCCTTAACCATGGAAATAACATGATCCAACATCTCTTAGACAATTATCATAAAATGTCCAATGTACACACACACACACACATATATATATATATACATAGATATAGAATTCAATCAAAACTCAGCTCAATTACTTAAATAGAATAAATCTGGTTAACTTATACTTAACCAATACACTTTTAGTGTGCTTAAAACTTGGTATTTTCAAGATTGGCTCCACGGTTTGGAAGTCTTACATTCAAAACACATGTTCCATCATTACTCTATTGCAATAACAGTTCATAATACCCAACCATTCCAAAATTCTTCTCTAACTTATAACACAATCTTGTTGAGGGCCCATTCAATTGCCTACTTAACCTTGATTATGAGCTGATTAAGAAGTTAAAATTAAGAATTAATTATACTTAACTCTCTTATTATTATTTCATCCAATATGTATGATGCAACATCTAGTTTCCATAGCTGTAATTTTGAATTTTTATCCCACTTCACATATAGATGAGTTTCAATAGGATTTATACTAAAATTCACAAGCCAAACATCCATTTCATCAATCAAACCATGTTTTCCCTAAAACCTAGTTCCCTAACTAGGGAGATTTTCTTTGGAAACCCAAAATTAAGGAATTTTGTTTGATTGAAATTGCTAATTGATAACAGAAATCACTTACCACTCAATTTTCTCCAATTAGAATCCCCAATGTGAGCTATAGAGAGAAACCCTAATTTTCCTTCAAGCTTCATGGTCCAAATCTACTGAAATCTAGGTTTCCTTGATGTTGAAATATTATTTGGTTAATTGTTGTCGATTTGCTAGTGGTTTGGCATTGAAATCTGGAAAAATTGGGTCTTGGCAAGCAAGGGAGACATGGGAAAGAAGGGTTGAATGATTGTGCTAAGATTTAGGGAAGATGGAGCATTTTAAGCTCCCCTCTCTACAATGCTCTGGCAGCACATGAGCATTCATACACATGCAGCTCGCCTTGGTCTCTTTTGGGTCACTTTATCACTATAATTCCTTCTTGTTCATCATAATTCTAAGTTCATTAATCATGTTCATCATAATTGTCCATGTATATCAATAAATCATTTTGGAATTTTCACACTTAAATTGACACCATCCATTTTTGACTTGTGGAAACACACAACACACTCAAAATTTTTTAAGGCCTTACACCAAGATACTTGGAGAAGAGTGTCCTTGGAAGAGTGGAGTAGAGTGTTTACTTGAACTAGTAGAAAAATACTATGCCTTATTTATTTGTGCATTGATTGATTGAGTGATTTGAATTAATTACTAGAGGGGCGATTAATTGTAAAGGGATTGAGCAATTTTTTGCCTAATCTTCTAGACCAACAAGTGGTATCAAAGCAGACTACATAAATACTTGTAGTGATCTAATGGCAAACTCATCATCCTTTTTACAAATATTTACCGAGGGGCGATCGTCTACCCAGCCACCCCTATTTGATGGAACCAACTTCGATAACTAGAAATTGAGAATAAATCAATTTATTATGCCTAATGATATGGAGTCTTGAAAGGCCATTAAAGTTAGAGTACTCTTCCTACTACTGAAGTAGATGTATAGACTAAAGAGAAAGTCACCTCAGTCCAAAATAATGTAAAAGCTATGAACTCCTTATTTTGTGGACTATCTTCATCTGAGTTTAATCGAGTATCCTCTAACACTACTGCAAAATGTATTTGTGATAAATTAATGTTTATATATGAAGGGTCTTCATAGGTCAAAGAAACTAGAAGAAATATGTTAATAGGAGAACTATAAAATTTAAGATGAAAGAAGAGGAAAGCATATCAAAAATGTATGCTAGTTTTTTTAAAGTTACTAATGCTCTAAAAGGATTGGAAAAAGAAGTCAAAAATTCTGAACAAGTAATGAAGATACTAAGGGCTCTATTAGAATCTCAGAAGTAGAGGATCATAGTGATAAAAGAAGCAAAGAACTTGAATACTCTTCTGGTGGGTGGTCTTATCAGCTCACTAATGTCACACGAGTTGATAAAAAGCAAGAGAGAGGAGCCAACAAAGCCAAAGAAAAGTAATACTCTCAAAGTGACCAAAGAAAGCAATAGTGATCTGCCATCACAATCTGAAGATGATATGGCCATATTGGTCAGAACCTTCAGAAAGTTTGCAAGAAGCAGCAGAGGGAGCACCTCAAGGAGACAATAAGACAATAGAAGAAAATAGTTGAAAGAAAGAACAATCTCCCCATATGCTATGGATGTGGAGGGATTAGACACATATCTTCTAAATGTCCCAATTTAGAAAAAATAAATATGAATGAGAAGGATGAAAGAAAAGAAAAGAAAAGACACACTTTAAGAAGGCTTTAAGAAACTAAGCTAGAGGAATTACATGAGTGACGAAGATTCGCTAGGGACAAGCTCAAGTGAGAAAGGTGACAATGAAGTTGGAAATCTCGCAAGAATATGTTGCATGGCCTAGATGGAGAATGAATCAAAAGATCAAATTAGCATCAAAGTGAAATGCACAATGGAGCTAGAGATGGAGGTAAATTCTTACTACTCATATGGTTTTGACTCTTCAAGCTCAAATAACACTTGTGTCAAATGTAAAAAATTTCATGAGTTACAACAGTCATATAACTCTCTCTTCGATGAGTTTGAATCGTTGAGCTAGAAATTCACTCAAAAGAAAAGATACTTTGATGCAATTATCAAAGTAAATTCTATACTGGAAAAAATATATATCTCTACAAAAAGAGTTTGAGATTTGAAGAAAGAGATAGAGATATTAAAAGTTATGTTGAGTAAATTTTCCAATCTAGGAGAATTTGTGACCAAGTTCATGAGAATGATTGGTCAAACCAACAAAAAAGGACTTGGTTGTAAATGGTCAGATGATAAAAATTCATAAAAATTTTCTAGATTGTCCAAGGGAGTTAACCTTACAAAAGAAAGAGAAAACTATCCAAACATTAAAAGGTTCATGAGTTATCCTTGGGTAAAGAAACCAATGGAATATAGTGCACCAAGCAGAGTTCCAAATACTTGCTATTTCTGCAACAAAATTGGACAAAAAGTGTATGATTATTATGCCAAAAATATGCAAGCAAAAGGTGCAGAAATAAAATGGAGACCCAAGGAATATGCACAAACTTCTACCACAACCAATTCCACTAACATCATTAGACCCAATACTTGGGTACCAAAGAGGTAAGAAGAAAAGTTGCTTTCAATGCTAGTAAGTCTCAAAGCTATGTCTGGCAATGCCTGGTTCATGGATAGTGGATGCTCCAGACATATGACTAGGAACAAGAAGGTGTTCAAAGAATTGAAGCCGATAAATGGAGGAACAGTTGCATTCGACAACAATGACAAGGGTCTTATTAAAGGGACATGTAAAATTTATGGTTTCTTCAACACATGCATATAGGATGCATTATCTATAGAAGGACTCAAGCATAATTTGATAAGTATTAGTCAATTATGCGATAAGGGTCACAAAGTTGCGTTTGAACCATTTGCATGTAATGTATTTAGTACAGACAATGATAGATTGTTTAGCAGAAAAAGGCCTGGAAATATTTATCTAGTACAGCTAGATGATATTGTTGGAAAATACTTAATTGTAATCAAAGATAATCCATGGGTATATGGGACATATAAATATGTCAAATATCAGATCTTTATGTAAAAAGGATCTTGTAATTATTCTACCAAAACTAAACTATGACAAAAATCAAATATGCAAATCCTGTCAATTTTCAAAATAGACCAAAGTATCCTTCTATCCTAAAAATAAGGTATCTACATCTAGAACTCTAGAATTATTATATATGGATCTATTTGGATTATCAGATTTTGTCACCCTTAGAGGAAAAAGATATATATGTGATTGTGGATGACATTTATAGATTCACATAAGTGATTCTCTTGATTAGTAAAGATGAAACATTTTTAATATTTTATACATTTTCAAAGCTAGTTCAAAATGAAAAACAAATGTCAATTGTGTCTATCCATAATGATCATGACGATGAATTTGAAAATAGAAAATTTATTGACTTTTGAGATGAAAAGGAATTCATTATAGTTTCTCATTCCCCAGAACGCCTCAACAAAATGGAGTTGTGAAAAGAAAGAATCGGACAATTTAAGAAATGGCAAGGATCATGTTGATTGAAAGTAAATTTTCTAAAAGATTCTAGGGAGAAGCAGTGAATACAACTTGCCATGTACTAAATAGGGTGACCATAAGAGCAATCTTAAAGAAAACCCCATATGATCTTTGGAAAGGAAGGAAGCCAAATATCTTATATTTTCATTCCTTTGGATGCTCATACTATGTGTTGAACAATGGAAAAGATAACCTTTGAAAATTTGATCTAAAAAGCGACGAAGCTATCTTTCTTGGTTACTCTTTAATAATAGAGTATTTAGAGTATATCACAAGAGAACATAGGTTGTAGAAGAGTCTATACATGTTAAATTTGATGAAGCAAATGTAACCTTGAGAAAGGAGTGTGATAGTGATACAGATGAAGTAGCACCTAATATGAAGAAGGTCAAACTAAAGGATTATGAAGATGGGACAAACTATGAAGATTGCAAAGTTTAGAAAATGAGGAAGAGGTAAGAACAGGTAATGTTCCCTATCAACCTTCTACTGATTTGAGATTTATTAGTTCTCATCCTAGAAAATAAATCATAGGAAATGTTTATGATGGTGTTAAAATAAGAAGGTCAATGCAAAATATTTATGGTCATTGCGCCTTCATCTCCATAATGGAGCCAACTTGCATTAATCAAGCCTTAAATAATGAGAATTGGATCATTGTAATGCAAAAAGAGCTTAACCAGTTTAAAAGGAACAAAGTATGGGAATTGGTTCCAAAACTAGAGAATGTTGCTATAATTGGAACTAAATGGATACTTAGAAATAATCTGGATAAGAGTGGATTAGTTGTAAAAAATAAGGCACAACTAGTTGCTACAAAGAAGAAGGAATTGACTTTGAAGAATCATATGCCCCTATAGCTAGATTATAAGCCATTAGAATGCTACTCACTTTTGCATCCTATAAGAATTTCAAATTATTTTAGATGGATGTAAAGAGTGTGTTTCTAAATGGATATTTGAGTGAGTAAGTGTATGTAGAGCAACCTCCTAGTTTTGAACATGGTGATCAACCTGATCATGTCTATAAGCTCACCAAAGCATTATATGGTTTAAGACAAGCTCCAAGAGCTTAGTATGAAAGGCTGAGCAAATTCCTAAGTGATCATAAATTCAAGAGAGGAAAAGTCGATACTACCTTGTTTATCAATAAAATTGACAAGGATATCTTGATAGTTCAAATTTTTGTGAATGATATTATATTCAGAGCTACTAATGAAGATCTTTATTTAGACTTCTCAAAGATCATGTAGGATGATTTCGAAATGAGTATGATGGGACAATTGAACTACTTCCTTGGATTGCAAATCAAGCAAAGAGATGATAGAAATTACATTTGCCAATCCAATTATACTAGAGATGCAGAAGAAGTTCAAAAATAATATCAAAGTATAATTGGATCTCTTCTTTATCTTACTACATCTAGACCAGATATTATTTTTAGTGTATTCTTATGTGCTAGATTTTAGTCCAGTCCTAGAGAGTCTCATCTTACTATAATGAAATGAATTTTTAAGTATCTAATTGACACACCAAATCTAAGACTCTATTATCCCAAGGAAATTGGTTTTGAACTCATTGGATATTCAGATGCTGAATTTGGAGGATACAAAGTTGATAGAAGAAGTACTAGTGGAACCTGTCAATTTGTAAGAAATAGCCTAGTACCATGGTTCTCTTTAGAAAACAAACTAATGTTGCTCTCTCTATAGCAAAGGCCAAATATATAGTAGTTAGAAGTTGTTGAGCTTAACCGTTGTAGATGAAACAATAACTTCTTGACTATGTATTAAGCTATAGAGACATACCCATCAAATGTGATAATGCTAGTGCCATATGCTTGTCAGAGAACCCTGTTCAACATTCAAGAACCAAGCATATAGAAATTAGGCACCGCTTCATTGGAGATTATGTATAAAAATAAGATATATGTCTCGAATATGTGACCACAAATACTCAACTTTTTAATATCTTTACTCAGCCACTGCCCTTATCTTTACTAAGCCACTGCCCTTAGACATCTTCTGCAACATTAGAGGAGAATTAGGCATGACTAATGTCATCATCTGAGAATGAGATTTTTAATGTTTCTATGCCTAAAATTGCATTGTTGAATATGCCTTCATAAGACTAGACTTCGGCTCAGACAAAGTCAGTTACTTCTATATAGTGCTCTCCTCTCACTTCGTCTGAACCTTGATTTTTGATGTCGAGTACACCTCATTTTCTTGCCAGAATCAATTTATATCTATTGTTATCACATCGGATTCTATTTTTAGCATGAGTTATTCTCTCTTTCCAAGAATATCCTATCAATTACCCCATATAGAACCCAGATTCAATCTATTTTAACCCCATGACTCGCAACCCTTCTCTATACCACAAAGATGAAGCTACTGAGAGAAGAAAACTTCGTAAGTAAACATATGGAGAAGACAAGCATGTCATGGGGACTTAAGAATCAACCATTGCTTCTTCAATTGCTCTCTTGGTGGGATGATAATGCTTCCATATACATCTATCTTCCATCTATTTTATTAGAAGCATTTCTTTTCAAACTCTGGCTTTGCAAACATTATTTTTCAATCTCATCATTGCTAGATAGCCCTAGTTCACATATTACCATCTTCTTGGGTGTTTGAAGAGGAGGGGATCAGATATAACAAGTATATTACATCCGTCTCTAACACCTCATCTTCCCATTCACCATCCAAAACCATGGTTTCTCACACTTAAAAAAATCTCTCCAAGTTTTGGATGCACATCCCCCCATCGTGTGGAGGGCCCTCCTTTGGGCTTCACCACAATCTCTCACTCTATCTCCCCAAACTTAGAATGTTTGTATCTAGGCTAACCTGTTTTGTATCTTTGTTTATACTAAAGTGAAATGAAATAACATCGTTATTTGTCTATTTCTTTATGATTGGCCTATACTTACTAGGAGTGGATGTTTCTTTTTACTTGTAACAAAAATAGGGAGAAAGAATCTGCAAATTATCTCAGAGGAGAATGCAAAAATGTATAATCTTTAAATAATTAGGGGAAAAATACATATAAAATGAGTCAAGGGAAATAACATAAAATGGCAGCTTGAGGAATGATTAAACTTTGCAAAATATTCTTTTTAGACTTCATACATTAAGGAGGAGATTATCTCTAATGAGATAATTTTTAGTCAAGTTTTGTCATCATCAAAAAGAAAGAATGTAGTATAAACTCATGGTTTGGATGATAAATAAAACTTGATTAGATTATGTACTAATGGTTATTACAAAGCTTTTAGTATGCGAAATTAAGTTGACTTACGAGAAAATTAGTATAGAAGCAAAAGCATCAAGGCTTGGGCAAGTACAAAAGCAAAAGATGAAGTACCGTTATAGAAAAAGCTCAAACAAAAAGGATTCAACTAAGTTTCCATTTGTCTATCAAAGTGAAGATTTTATCTGATGAATACAAAGCAGTAGACTTTGTCTATCATAAGTAAGTCGCAGTCAAGCCAATGATCATCTAATTAAAATAGACAAAGGTGGTGAAGTGAAGGTTGTCTGGCAGAGAAGAGAAGGTTATCTGGTGGAGAAATGACGTTTATTTGTATATCTAAACTTATCTACTATCTACAACAAACAACCCAATAGACAAAGCAGTGAAGAAAAATTCATTTGTGCCTCAATGATTAGTCTGTTACTTATAACAAATAACCCATCAGACAAAGAGATGAAGAAAATCCATCTGCGCTCCAATAGTCTATCTGTTACTTACAACAGACAACTCAACAGATGAAGTGCTAAAGAAATAAGTCATCTATGCATCTATAGTTCAATAGACAATCCACAAGACAAAGTGATGGAAAGGATTATTCATTTGCACTTCTAAGATTTGTCTATTTCTTACAACAAATAACCCGATAGATGATGTGATGAAATGATATCTCCATGATTCATTTGCTACTTACAATAGACCAACCAGAAGATGAAGGAACTTTATCTAATGAACAACTGGACAGATACTTAGTCTATCATAAGTAAAGATGAGCAGCAAGCAAACCAAAACATTGGTCTTCATTTAGCATTAATGACAACTTTTCTACATTGATGAAAGAATCAGCCATTTGTAGTGGCATGAACTAGCAATGGCAGAGCAAATTCTACAGCTGGACGGATGTTCTAGTCCGGGCAGCACAAGCAG
>JAYJMB010005835.1:0-11589 GCA_036873735.1 Pouteria campechiana
TTGAAATTCCTTGAAGATAAATCAACTTTTGCATGATATTCTTTCATAAACATCATCATCATTTAAAAGTAGATTAACTACTTTCCAGGAGAACTATCTGGATTACCTCCTGAGCGGGAAGTCGAGTTTAATATTGACCTTCAGCCTAGGGCAGAGCCCGTATCCAGAGCACCGTACAGAATGGCACCAGTGGAACTGGCTAAATTGAAGGTGCAGTTGCAAGAGTTGATGGATATGGGATTTATCCGCCCTAGTGTGTCACCTTGGGGTGCGCCCATCCTATTTGTGAAGAAGAAGATGGTAGTCTGCGCCTATGCATTGACTACCGAGAGCTCAATAAGGTGATAATAAAAAATAAGTATCTATTGCCCCGAATCATTAGTCTTGGCGCGTCGCCTCTCTTGAAATTTCTGGCGCTCTTCTTCTTCCCTCTCTGCTATTCTGGCCTATTCTAGGATATCCACATATTTAGTCAATATAAAGAGGGCCACATTCTGCCTGATGCTCCATCGTAGACCCTCTTGAAATTTCTGGGCTGCCTCTATAGAGTCTACTTGGGCCCATGGTACGAATCGGGCCAAGGAGCGGAACTGCACATCATATTCTGCCGCTAGTCTCCTCCCCTGCACTAGTGTCATGAACTCGGTCATCCATTTTGCTCTCTCACTGGCGGGTACATAATGGCAGAAGAGTCTATCTCTAAACTCTTCCCATGTCAAACCAGCTCTTGCAGCTATCAAGGTCACCCTCTTTATCTTCCACCAGCGTTCGGCCTCATCCTCTAACTGGTACTTCGAACTAAGTAAAGCAATGAAGTCACCTCTGAGAGGACATGTCATCATTGTGGCCAGTCTGGACATATCCGGCCACATTATCCTGCTTTGAAGAGAGAGGGAAGGAAGCCTGCTAGGCAGACCCCTATTCAGTCTAGAGAGCCGAGCCAGATAGCCAACCAGCCACGGCGAGCAGAGCAGAGGAGACCGATTGTTTACTATCAGTGTGGTGAGCCAGGCCACATTAGACTACAGTGTCCCACTCTTCCAGGGAAGAGTAAGAGTGTTGCTTCTAGGGTACCTCCCCAGCCTGAGCGTGGTGGCCCACAGATGAGAGGCCGAGGTCGTGGGACGTATGTACTGCCAGGGAGGCAGTTTGTAGAGCAGAGACCCCAAACTACGGCGGTTGTACAGGCTACCACGGTTAAAGAGGCACAGGAAAAGGCTCATGTGGTTACAGGTAATCTCCTCATCTGCAATTATATGGCATATGTCATTTTTGATCTCGGTGCTTCCCAGTCTTTTGTATCTGTTGCATTCGTTTATAAAGTTAGCTTGTCTACACATCCCATGAATCAGTTAGTGGAGGTCTCCACACCACTAAAGGCAGTTAGTACGGCCTCTGAAAAATGTTATGACATTCCCGTAGTAATTGAAAGCAGATATTTCTATACTGATTTGATAGTATTAAACATGGAAGGGATCTCAATTGGTTATAATAACCCACCAGGCCTCCGATGTTCTGCCTTCACCCTTTGGCATACTAGACACCTTGCCACATATTGAGCCACATCATTTTTCATGCCATGCCACCAATAGTGTGACTTCAAGTCATGATACATTTTGGTACTGCCTTGGTGGATGGTATAAGATGAATAGTGTGTCTCCTCGTGATATTTCTTTCCTCTTTCCACTCACCCACATTAGCTACAAGCAAGAAGCCTTATGTGTTCTACCTTGGAGCTCACTCTCATGCTCTCATCCTTCTTTCATTGACTATCAACAAGTGACAAACTCCCACTACAACTTGCTGGAATCATTCCTTGGGAGCAAAGAGAAGGTAAGGAGTGCCTTCTTTTATTCTTACACCAAGCAAATAAACGGCTTTGCAGCCAACTTGAAAGAGGAAGAAGCTAATGGAATATCAAAGCATCCGGATGTTATTTCCGTTTTCTTGAATGAGAGAGTAGAGCTACACGCCAGTCGATCATGGGAGTTCTTGGGTTTGGAGACGAATGATGGGAATATTCCTCAATGGTCCTTATGGTGTAAGGCCAAGTTCGATGTGGACACGATCATTGGGAATCTTGATACAGATGTGTGGCTGGAATCAGAGCGTTTCAATGATGATGGAATGGGGCCAATTCCATCCAGGTGGAAAGGATCATGCAACACTGAAGGGAGAGTCCGTTGTAACAGGTCAATTTTTCCAGACCCTGTTAAATTAGAAGACCGAGGATTGGGTTGATGGCAGCCTAACCTGACACTCACCCGAATTGCATATTATTAGTTATAAAATTTAAAACTATATATTTTTTACTTCTTATAATTCATATTATATTGTTTATTCTTTTTAAAAAAAATTTTGTAAAGCACAAATGACCTATCAATATCATATTATTTCTATGATCTTTATCTCTATTCTTAGTGCAAATGTGTTTTCTTATCTTTCTAGTTTTATCCCCATCTCCATGTCCTTTTTGAAAATCTTCTTGGACCTAATTAGGTGTTATTTGAACTTGTATTTTATTTAGCTACTTGATAAACTTATTATATTAATTGGATTTGGAACTTTAGTTTAATGTTAAAAATGTAAATTTTAAGAATGTGATGGATTAATTTTATTTGAATGTTGTTGAATATTAAAAAATAAATAGTTATTTTTTAACTTGTTCATGTAACCTAAATTCAACCTGAACCCCTGACCCATTGAATTTGGGTTAGGGTTAGGGTTGATCCTGCAAGACCAGAACACAGATCAGAGAACGCCGGGGGTGTTCCCGGCGTGAACACTCCGACGCTCAAGTTAATATACGGGACTTTTAGGAGGAGGATGGAATGAGGATAAGTCAGTTCGGTCTGGGGATGCATACCTGGTCCGTATTTATAGATGAGCGAGGGGTGCAGTCGGGAATCTTGCGATTTGGTACGCAGGGCGGACTAGGAAGTTTACTTAGAGGAGGGATCCCTTGGATGTGTATCCTGTCTTTCGGATTTCGCGGGATTTGGGGGAGGTCCCCAGAAAGGATTATACTCTGACGTGGCGGGTTGCCAGCTCGGCAGTTGGCATGTGTTGGAGTTCCCTAACAAAATGTAAATTTTAAGAATGTGATGGATTAATTTTATTTGAATGTTGTTGAATATTAAAAAATAAATAATTATTTTTTAACTTGTTCATGTAACCTAAATTCAACCTGAACCCCTGACCCATTGAATTTGGGTTAGGGTTAGGGTTGAGATTTCAACTATGGATTAGGGTTAGGGTTGACCTCAACCCAATCCCAATTAATCCAAGTTACACCCCTAAAATTTAGTGTTGAAGAGTTGCTTAAATATAAAAATGTGAACATGTTGCTCAAAAATTATTAAGAGAATGCTTGGAAATGAAGTGTTCATATGGTGACACTTGGACTAATCCAAATGACAAATAAAGAAAATAGAGTATATATGCGACTTTGTACTTATCATGTGAAGCAACTCAAGCTTTAATCGTTGCTATAAATGATGCACATTAGTAACTAGAGCCACGAGTTCAAGGTTCAATTAGAGGTACCAACCTTGTCTTTTGTCTTTGTATCTGCCCTTGGTTTGAAATGCATAGAAGGAATAGAAAGAAGAGCCCTGATTTGACGACGCTGTCAGAAGAGAGCCTTAATCTTAGCCATTACTTCTCCAAATAAGTTCTTTTTTGCAAATACTGCTTTGAATATTGCTTGCAAAAGGAAGCTGATTAGGGCGAGGTACTTCAAGAAAGGAAAGGAGGCCCGCATTGGCACCATCAATGTCGAAAATTCATCGGTCTGGGACTTTAATTGCCATGGGACCCACACCATCGCAACAGCCAGTGGTGGGTGTGTTCCCGGCGCCAACGTCTTGGGCTACGGTAACGGCACAACCAAGGGTGGCTCGCCCAGTGCCCGGATGGCTGCATACAAAGTCTGCTGGCCAGGTTGCTTGGACACCGAAATCATGGTCGCCTTCGATGAAGCCATCCATGACGGCGTCAATGTCCTGTCGGTCTCTCTTGGTGGCCCACCCGCGATTATCTAACCCATGGAATCGGCATTGGATCATTTCATGTTGCCATGAACGGAATTCTCGTTGTTTGCTCTGCGGGAAATGCAGGCCTTCAGAGCAGTTCTGTGCAGAACGTGGCTCCCTGGATCATGACTGTTGCGGCCAACACAATGGATAAGGATTTCCCATCTTACATTCATGTTGGTAATGGCCAAAAGCTCAAGGGACAGAGCCTCTCCACAGCACAGCTTCCTGTTAAATAAATTTCAAAAATATATATTATTAATTTTATTAAAGATATTTCAAAAATTATTATGTAGCATAGTTGTGACATAGTAAGATTTTGTTATAGAATGTCTGGGTTTGAATTTCCATAAGGATGGTGCAATGCACCGTCTGCATCAATGCACGCGGTGCGGGCGCAAGGGCTGCTTGGGCATCTTTTGGCGTCTATATTGGTGCACTTTATACTTCTGCAAGGAGTTAGGAGGCTATGATATATTAATATTAATTAATATATTTTGGTAGTTATAGTCAGTTAATTAAACCATCCAAAAACTGACAAAATAAACCGTTTTACTTCATCTATTTAAATGAAGGGTTGCGACTCTGAGATTAAGAGGTGTTCAGAGTTTCTGAAAGGGTGTCTTGGTGTCTTCTATGAAGAGACATCAAGACGCTACAGAACCTATTTAGATAATCTTTGGATTACTAAATAAATAAGTGATTCTAAGTAAGATAGAAGAGTTGCATTTTTTTTAATTATTCCTAATATCAAAAAATGGGGAGGTTCCTTTTGAACCATTTCCCTTATTTAATTATGAGAAATACAAGATCCTTTGTGCAACCTTGGAACATGGATCTCAATCGATCACAAACAAATCAAATATTATGAACTACGGTTTACAGCTGTTTACCGATTCTAAGAGGTGGGAATCGATTTGAAGATGGATATGGTGATAGCAATACTTTCAATGAAGTTGGAGAGTGGAAATCATGAAGCTATAGATGAAGGAATGAGAATGAACTTTTTCCTGAGCTTTGGTAAAGACACTAGTAAAGAATACTAAAAGTGATATCAAGAGTTGCCATTTCCTTACTACTATGTGGAAATGGTTAAAAATAAATCGTAAAAATTTACATGGTAAAAATTAATCCGTTTCACTAAAATGCGAGGGAGGTGGTGAACTAAAGCTTAGTTTTTCACATGACTTGTATCTCCATTTTCTTCTTAGGTGCTGGCTCTAGCTTAGTTGAGGACCTTATTTAATCACTAAAAATGTTAGGTATGTACCTTGTATTCTACAAGATCTACTAAACCGGCACATGGATTATATGTATTGGGGAATGCAAATTGCATAAAGTTATAAATCTTTATATTCTTTGGGGTTAGAGAGAAAGAAGGGTACATACATAGAGGTGCGTGAGAGGCAGATTATTGTCTCTAGGAGAAAATGTATAATTATTTCCCGACATAATGAATTATTCCTTTAATTGGTGGAGTGGGTTGTAAAGCCAAACTACATTCATTCGGTGTATTCTTTATGCAATTAATTTTATGCTTGTGTGTGTTTTCAAATATTTTTAACAAATGATATCAGAGACAAGTTTGTGGGATTTTGAGTATTGAAATCTTGCGATCTTAAGAACAGGAGTGCAAGCGTTTAATCAAGGTGGTCATATACACAAGCGTTGACTAGATCCAATCAAAAGTGAAGACTTAAGTTTGTGTTGGACGGCTCTCTGGCAAGTAGTGCTGCATTGATGATCAGATTGGCAGCAGGGTGTTGGTTTTTTTTTCTTTTTTTTCTTTTTTTTTTGTTAACGGTTGTGATTGTAGTGAACTTTTTCCGAAGAGGCTGATCGGATGGTTGTGATTCATTTGTGTTGGACCCTGATCGGACAAGAACACCTCTTGATCATAATCGGTACTTATCGATAAATTGGGCATCTATCTATTTGATAATTGTGAGTTGCGAGTTCTTTGCAAAGTGAGCAGTTGGAATCAAATAGATCATTGCAGGTTTGGTATTTTGTGAGTTCAAATCAATTAGTTTTATCTTTTGATGATGAAGAGTTCTTATGTTTGACAAATTGTGCATGAACATGTTTCGAACAAGTGACTGATTTGGATTAGCTCATTTGATGAGGCATTCATCTAATCAAGTCCGTCCAATGGTATTGAGAGTGGTGAAGTTCACATCCGAGATTGCATATGATGCTTGTCATCGAGATTTGTGTGGTGAACAGTCTTAATTTAGGTAGATTGCTTTGGATCTAATGTCTCCATTTGAATAAGTTTATGTGTGCATTTTAATAGATATGATGACTTGATTGGTTCTAGTTGGGTAGCTTGAAATGTTGATATGCTTGGATCTAGATGGATTGCTTAGTTCACAGTAAATCCAGTTGGACATGGTCCCGATTGCTCATCCATATACCAAACGTGTGGCGTTAGGTGTCTGGAATATGTCCAATCGGAACAGATATTTGTGGATCTAGTATTTAATGGTTTCGATCATCAAAAGTATATGGTGTGTGGCCTGGGTTTCTACCTTGACCAGCTTTACAGCATGAATATGTCCCGCACGTGGGTCACGTGGGTTTCATTGCTTGGGGGAGTCCGCTGGGTTTCTCCCGGTTTTGCTGACTCTAGTGGAAAAAGAAAAACATCCTGCTCTTTTCACCCGTTAAATAACACCTTTTCTTTTCATCATCTTATAAAATTTCTGGGATTTTTCAACCCAATTGCTTGCAGCTTTGGTTGGAAATTAACATGTCAGAGCAGAGCTGACCCTAAATAAAGTGTACACCCATTTAAGCTGTATAATAATTCATTTTAAATAAAAATATAAAATTTATAGTTTTTAAAGATGCTACCATCCCAAAAACCTTTTACATTTTCGCTTAAAAATAAATTTTAAAATTTATGTAGACCCTGTATGATTGGCAATCTTCATTGAATTAAACTTCAAATTGTAAGTTTGGAGTTGAAGAGGTTGATTGCTTCTCTATATATGAGCATGATGCGTAGAAATGATTAAGAGAATTCTTAGGATTCGAAATAAGGCGTTCGTATGGTACTGCCTCTGATGACACTTGGCTGAATCCGAATGGCAAAACAAGAAAACAGAGCATGACCACTTTGTGCGTGTCGCGAGGAGGCAAGAAAACAGAGCCACTTCAGCTGCCATCATTTTGGAATGTGATGGTTGCCAGGCATTTTGGAATCTCGACCAGCTTTACAGCATGAATATGTCCGCACGTGGGTTACGTGGGTTTCATTGCTTGGGAATCCTATTTGTAATTTTAACCAGTCGATTAGTGGGCCACACATTATATTTTTATTCATCCAACTTCTGAGCTGTTTAAAATACAATATATTTTTTTTTATTAATAAAAATACTCAAGGCGGCTACAATAAAGTAAAGAAACACGTGAAGAATATGAAATTATTTTATGGTCACAGGTGATTAATTACATCTCATTATATGCGTAATTTTAATCATTAAATATATATTTTTTGATTAAGTAAATCGATAATAAAATTTTTGCAATTAAATAAGTGGGTCGTGAGAGGCGGAGAATTAGGCGTGGGGCCTAAGTGGATGTTGATATTCATCAATCACTGTTACGGCATCGAGCATGCTAGTGTGTTATATACTGGGAGAAATTGATGATTGTGGAGAGAGCTGAAGGAGAAAACCAATGGTGGTTCCTAAGTGCTTCATCAATCTCCTTGTTGTGATATTCCTCTTCTCATTTCACACACCCACATTTGCTGCAGGCAAGAAGCCTTATGTGGTCTACCTTGGAGCTCACTCTCATGGCTTCCAACCTTCTTCCATCCACTACGAAAGAGTGACAGACTCCCACTGCAACTTGCTGGAATCGTTCGTTGGGGGCAAAGAGAAGGCAAGGAGTGCCATCTTCTACTCTTACACCAAGCACATAAACGGCTTTGCAGCCAACTTGGAAGAGGAAGAAGCGAATGAGCTATCAAAGCATCCCGATGTTGTTTCCGTTTTCTTGGATGAGACAGAAGAGCTACAAACCACACGATCATGGGAGTTCCTGGGCCTGGAGACGAATGATGGGGATATTCCTCAACAATCGCTGTGGAGGAAGGCCAAGTTCGGTAAGGATACGATCATTGGGAATCTTGATGCAGGTGTGTGGCCAGAATCGGAGAGCTTCAATGATGATGGAATGGGAACGATTCCATCCAGGTGGAAAGGATCATGCGACGCTGGAGGGGGAGTCCGTTGCAACAGGTGACTTTTTCCAGCTCCTTTTGAATCAGAAGAAAGAGGTTTTGGCCTTATTTTCTGTATTCTAGTACTGATAAAAACATCCTGCTCTCTTGTTCTTTAATAAAAATCTAAACTATTAGAGTTTTTAAAGATGTCACCCTCCAATAATTAATTAGGGAGTTTTTTGGAAATGAAAATGATTGCATGGACGATGCTTTCTCGAGTTTCTAATTCTCTGGCAAGAAAAAGCTATTAGCAAACACAGAAAAAAAGAACCCCTGTATTCAATTATTACTTCTTGAATACTACCAATATGGATCCGTGTTATGGGATGAGACACTTCAAGAAAGGATTCGAGGCACTACCAATATTCACCTCCAATATTGCATGCAACAGGAAGCTGATAGGAGCGAGATACTTCAAGAAAGGATTCGAGGCACAGCATGGCCCAATCAGTGAAGGAAATTCAACGGCCCGAGACTTTCACGGCCATGGAACCCACACCCTCTCGACGGCCGGCGGTGGGTTTGTTACCGGCGCCAGCGTCTTGGGCTACGGTAACGGCACGGCCAAGGGTGGCTCGCCCAAAGCCCGGGTCGTTGCATACAAAGTCTGCTGGCCGGGATGCACCAGCGCCGACATCATTGCCGCCTTCGACGAAGCCATCCACGACGGCGTCGATGTCCTGTCGGTCTCTCTGGGCGGGAGATCCCGTGATTATCTAACCAACGGCATCAGCATTGGATCATTTCATGCTACCCTGAACGGAATTCTCGTTGTTTGCTCTGCCGGAAACACGGGCCCAGACAGCAGTACAGTGCAGAATGTGGCTCCCTGGATCATGACTGTTGGAGCTAGCACAATGGATAGGGAATTCCGGTCCTACCTTTATCTTGGCAGCGGCCAAAAGCTCAAGGGACAGAGCCTCTCCACCGCAGCGCTTCCCGCTGGCACATCCTATCCTTTGATTATCTCAAGCGAAGCTAGAACTAGCAATGCAACTTCTGCTGATAATGCCATCTTCTGCAATCCGGGGTCTCTTGATCCTGCCAAGGTGAAAGGAAAGATCGTGGCGTGTGCAGCTGGAGGTATGACTAGTGTGGGGAAGGGCGAGGTTGTGAAGCAGGCCGGCGGCGTCGGTTTGATCGTCATGACTGGTGAGAAGAGGGAAATCCAAGCACGCTCACATTTCCTCCCGGCGATCGACGTTGGCCCGGACGGCAATGTCACTATACACAGGTACCGCTCCTCCACTTCGTCTCCGATGGCTTACATAACGAGGCCAACTACACGGCTTGGAGTGAAGCGTGCGCCGAGAATGGCTGCATTCTCTTCTCAGGGACCCAATAAGATCACACCAGAAATCCTCAAGGTTAGTACGGATGCATAATTGTGGCCAATTAACATGTTTGGGTTGTGAGGGGAAATCTACTTTGCAAATGAACTATTAATTTCTCATTACAACATTCATTAATGGAATATTTTTCTAATTACTTTGCAGCCAGACATCACGGCACCAGGAGTCAATGTCCTCGCTGCCTATACTACGCACGTTGGTCCCAGTAATCTTCCTTCTGACCCACGCAGATTGCCTTTCAATATAATATCTGGAACATCCATGTCATGCCCGCATGTCTCTGGCATTGCGGGCCTTCTCAAGACCATGCACCCCGAATGGAGTCCGGCTGCAATCAGGTCAGCCATCATGACAACCGCTCTTACACAAGACAACACCGGAATGCAGATAAGAAACTCTTCATTACTCAATGCCACCCCTTTCAGCTATGGTGCTGGACATGTGCAACCAGACCTTGCTGCAGACCCTGGCTTAGTCTATGACCTAAACATCAAAGACTACTTGAATTTCTTATGCAATATTGGATACAACCAAACTCAAATTGCAAAATTCACCTCTCAAACTTACAACTGTGATCCTAATTCCAATCTCTTAGACTTCAACTATCCTTCCATAACCGTTCCCAATCTCCGTGGGCGAGTCACCATAGGCCGTACTGTGAAGAATGTAGCCAGCCACCCAAGCTCTTATACCGCTCGGGTGCTCGCACCGACTGGAATTGATGTATCAGTCCAGCCCATGAGCTTGAAATTTGAGAAGATTAATGAGGAGAAGACATTTAAGGTTAGCCTGAAAGCCAAGGAAGGTGGAGTGATTGGTGATTATGCATTCGGCAAGCTGATATGGTCAGACGGTATACATTATGTTAGTAGTCACATCGTTGTGAGGGCAGCCAAAGCCTCGAAAGGTTTTGAATTTGCTTAACAGCTCAAGGCTATGAATTTGGTATCATCCAAAAGTAGTTCATGTCTAAGCATGTCCAATTTAGAGGAGAAACTTTGCTGTCTGTATTTCAGCATGTATTTGTTTGGTATTATCTTGCTGCTAAAATTGTGAGAACTTATATCCCAGGATGACAATGTCATGTTGGCAGTATAGTGAGTTTTTCTAAGATCTACTACACTTGAATGATTAAATGTATTATGATAAAGTATTACCACACTTGAGGTAGACCATCTGCAAGAAGAAATAAATGAGGTTAGCATAAAACTCAGTAAGTAGAAAATAAAATCTTAGCACACGTGTTAATTAAAAATTCATATAAGTACTAAATCTTATATTCTTCTTAATATTTAATCTATTAACTCAATTTACTCTAATATTTATTAGGTAAATATCTCTGATAATTATATGACCAGTTTGGTGAACCACAACCTCTAATATAAAGAAGTAAAATCTCAATCCTTGTTGTTATTTCATCAAAATTTATGATCTGGCCATAATTTAAAAAATCGGACTCATCCAATGTGTCCGTAAGGTCTAAAAAATCTAAAAATTACTATCTAATCACCAAAAATGGAGATTGGGAGGTCCCAAAACGTGGGGAAGAATACTGGCTGTTCGTTTGGCCGTTGATGGCGTGACTAGGCCGCCGCCATTGATCGCGCCTGGGCTCGGATTTGGGCTTAGGTGCTGGGCTTCTGGCATGGGTCGTGCCTGTTACGTGGGCCGCGTCTGGTGTTGGGTTTTTGGCCTGGTTCTAGGCTTGTCGCTGGAGCAGGCTGGCAGAGACGCTGCTGGCCCAGGTGTTCTCTCCCAATTGCCGGACGCGGGGGAGGGGGAGGGGGAGGAGGAGGAGAGGGAATGGAGAAAATCCCCAATGAAGATGGGACAACGTCCCACATAATTTCTAGCATCCGGATTCATTCCAAAATCTTTTTTTATTTCCAAAAATATATAGAAATTAATTTCTCTTGATGACCAAATACATGCATTTAAAAATCTATGGAATCTACTATTCGTAATGCAT
>JAYJMB010005836.1:0-11589 GCA_036873735.1 Pouteria campechiana
GTCTAGAACCGTGTCATCCCATTCGCCCATTGACTTGAGGCGATCTCCTAAATATCAAGTCATCGCAATGTGCTCGGTGATCCCAAAGATAACACATATCTATTTTGAGAGAGTGTGTGTGTGTTATTTTTGGATTTCTAAGATGCATTGTAATTTTCCTTTTAATCAAGGATTTTCTCCATTGTTGAGATGTAATTAGAACCACTTGTGTCTGGGATGTGAATATACAATTTTTCTGATGCACACAAGAAGTGTAATCAATTAAGGAAAATCAATAAAAATGGAAATTATTTGATTCATTCCAAAGAAGACCAAATCCTATGATGTTATTCCATTTACCCGTTTTCTTCCTCATTTTTTTTACATTATGTTATTTGATTAATTGTGTACCAAGATATGGTTTAGGAAGCCATGGGAACATGATTTATTTTGAAATTGTTTTAATCATAGTTCAAAGTAAAACTTTTATGAAAAATCACTAAGAAAATGATTTAGGCAATCTTTGATCTGTTTGAGCCTTTCAAGCTTGTTGGGATTATTGTATAATTTTTTATGACACTAAAACTTGTCTTAAGACTTGATTTATGCTAATAATGCTTCTAGTATAGAAAGCTTAAAATGTCGAAAGATATACTTGAAATATGCATGCTCTGTTGGAATATCATTTATGAAAGCATATAAATCTTGATATAAGTCTTGAAGGGAAATCATATTTATCCATATTGTTTTCAACCTTGTTTATCATGCCTTGGATCATATGTTAAAAGTGCTTGAAAAGATATCTTCTTGAATGAAAAAGAATGAGTGCTTAAATAAGCTTATAAATAAGCATGGATATATTTAAAGTATATATCCATGCTTTATAACTTATGCAAATTTCATATGGATAATTATATTATGATAAAAAAAATATAGTATGGGATTAATCCATGTTCTACAACTTAAAAAATCATGTGAGGATAAACATATTTTGATAAGTGTGCTTCATAGAAGATATTCTTTACATAAAAAAGCAATTGTGCTTAAATGATTTATCCATACTCTAACTTATATATATTATATGCAGATATATGTATTTTGATTTAAAATGAAAAATTTCAAGTTAATAATATGGCAAATGTGTAGAAATTTCTAACTGCAAGTTCGCTGCTATAGTAATTTTGCTATAGGAAAATGCTACAGTGCTGCTACAGTGATAGATGAAGTCAAAGCATCAGACAAAGCAGCAAGCAAATTGCTATAGTAATTTTCTACAGTAACCTATTGTAGTAATCGACAGATGAAGTAAAAGCATTAGACAAAGTAGAAGCATCGCAAGAAGCAGCAGGAAAATTGCTATAGTCATTTTCTATCGTAACTTGCTACAGTAACTGACAGACGAATCAGAAACATCAGACGAAGTAAAAGCAATAGACAAAGTACTAAAGTGATTTGCTACAGTAATGATGCTATAGTGCAATATATAGAGCTTCATCCGTAGATGAAGTAACAAACAAAGTCACATGGTGCTATAATGATCTGCTACAGTAACCAACAAGCAAATATTTGCCTGCTACTTACTACAGACGAAGAGGAGCTACAGTGATTTGCAACAGTAATGGTGCTTCAGTAATGACACTACATTAAAATTTGTTATCTCAAATGTGTCAGAGATTTAATGCTCTGAAAAAAGCTTTACACCTTGGTGCAATCATCTCCTTTTCTGTCAAGAATGAGGTTGTAGACTTTCAAATAGATTAAGAGCCAATCAAAAGATAATGCATTCCAATGGAAGAAAACTTCAAACATTCTTCTACATTAATGCTACTCATCTTCCTCTATTCTCTACATTCAATGGCACCCATCTTCTCTAATGGTCAGAATTTCGAGGAGAGCTATTTAAGGAGATATGCTGGGACGTTTCAAGGGGGAAGGAGTTGAAGAAGAAAAAGGGATTGAGCCTAACACCTTCCACAAATCTTCAGACCAAGAGCTTTAACCTTTAAATACCATTCAAGAGCTTTATTTTGTTTATCAATTCATGGCCTACTTCATTATATCTTAGGGTGATCTTATGTGCTACAAGGAGTTACTCAAAAAGCAGGTTATCCCAAAGGATCATTAAGGAGCTTGAAGGTTCTAAATGACAAAGGCAAATCAATCAACAAGAAACTCATTCAAGTCTCCCAAGTGTTTTCACTCCAAGTGCTATAAAGATTAGAGAGCTTCAATGCGACATCAACACTACATCAATGGAGTTTGAAATCACTATAATGTGCTTATTATTTTATCATTTGTATTTATGCTTTAATTGTGTGTACTTATGAACCTAGTCAGAGGCATATGCATGTACACAAAATACCTGCAAAGGTAGAGTTTCTGGTTGGCTCATGAAACTAGAGTTATTTTCCCTAGAGCTGGAATCCAAAAGAGTATCAGGGATAATTGTTTACACCCTTAGAGCTAGAATCTAAAGCATGTTGGGGACACTATTGTATTTCCATTGTACAGGGTATAGTGGAACCCAAGGCACAATAAGTATGTGCTTTTGGAAGGGTAGATGTGGGAACGGGGTTCCCGAATCACTACAAAAATTATGTTGTTTGTGTGTGTTTGTTTACTCACTTTATCCTTCATGCATTTTATGGTTTTATTATTCACTTTACATCATACCACACATAAGTACAAAAAGGAAAATGGTCTAACAGGGGTTAAGCAATGAATTTTTATATACTCAATTCTCTCCTCCCCTCTAGGGTTAAGCCATACTTTGGGAATCAACAAGTGGTATCAGAGCAGACTATATAACTAATTGTAAAGATCCGCATGGCTAATCCAATACTATCACCCTTTATTTTTTGCAAAGGATAATCCACCTCCCAACTTTCATAGTTTAATGGTTCAAACTATGTCCAGTGAAAGAGGAGATTGGAAATACATCTTATGGCCAATAACCTTTAGCTATGGAAAATTATTTTTATTGGAATAAGTGAGGATGAAATGAGAGCAAAACTAAAAGTGTTAAAAACTCACAATATGCTCTTTGTCCCACTATTTGTGGCTTATAGATTAATATGAAAAATCTTTAGACAAGCCATAGATAAATTATTAAGGGATAAAAGCACTTTGCACTTGCACACTATTTGCTTTATTGTTAAGACTAACTTGAGTGCAGGAAATCTAAGAAAGGAGAAAATATGCTCCTGAAAAAGAAAGTGAAAGGAGACTTGGTCTGAAGAAACAATTTGAAAACCCGATGAAATACCAAATTCCTTCGAAATAAAAAGGAAAGGTAAGTGTAGATATAAAACTAAAACTCAAACACAATTATTAAATGTGTCATTATTAGAATTTTTAAAATATTTACTTATGCATTTCTTTTTGTTCATTCTTTTGTTAATAAGAATTCATGCTCAATCTTTTAATTAATTATTTTTGTCTACTTACAAGTTTGTAGAAATAAATTTACTTTTAAAATATTTACATTCTTATTTTTGATTACTTATATCTAATTAGTTATCTGCTTACCTTCATTAATAGGAATCAAAGTTTATTTTCTAAATTTTTATATTTCATTTATACAATGTTGAGAAATAGAGTTTATTGTTAGAATTTTGACTGAATACTTTCATTCGTATATTGATTTTTGAAACTATACTTGCATATTTTGGATTATTTATTATTATAATTCATTTATACATTAACAAAAATTATAAGCTTTAATTGATTAGCTAACTATACTTTTATAGAAAAAAATTCATTTAGGGTGTAGTTCATACATACTTTGTTCATTCATGAATATACATAGGAGAATATAGAAATAATAAAACCTTGAAAAACATAAAGTAAAACTCTTAAAATAATCAAAAAGTAAGAAAAATGCAAGTATTTAGAAAATAAATTTTCTGAAACAGAATTTAGAGACACTTAGGAAAAGGAAAATGTTCATACAAGAAGCAAAAAATTAAGAAATGAATGATCCATTCAAAATAATGAAGTGCATTCTATTTTGCTAAGTAGTCTAGATTCTTAACTGCATACTTTTTTGTGATAAAAAGGAATTGCACTATTTAAGTTGCTATACAAAGCTCACATCTATTTAATTTTGCTAATGAAAGAAAAAGTTCAAGAATCTCTTGAGTGTATGTAGGAAAAGCTTGAAATGGGCAAGAATGAGAATGATGAGAAAATAAGATCAACTTCTCAATCTGCAAACTTCAAGTTAAAAAAATAAAATCAAGCACTGAAATGAAAGGTTAAGATTGGCATCATCATTTATGAGCTCAAATGCAAAAATTGAAAAAGAAAGTGACAAAAGAGATAAGTTTGCCAAACTTGATATATATTTGATTGATAAGTACATTGAACATAGGCATTTCACTGCCATATATTCTTGACATTTCTGAAATGTACATGCAACTAATTTGGATTTGAATTGAATTGAATTCATTATTTTTGAACTAAATCATTCTAAAAATTTAAATTGATATACAAAATAACTTAAATCTTTATGAATGCTTAAAAGATATGCTTATGTCATGAATTACTGTATCTTATTTATTATTCTCATCATTCATAATCATAATGCTTGTAAGAATGTTTGAGCATATACATCTTGAAATTGTATAATGAGAACATTCAAACAATACATGATAGTCTGTTTCATCCCAAGTTGTTTTCTACAATTCTCTCATCATTTGGTGCATCCTTTAGTATTTTGATCATAACTTTCTTATAAAGACTCAGAATGGTACAATTTTTTATTTCATGGATATATAATTTCAATGGCTACATCTTTCATGTTGATCATTTTTCTGAATTAGCCTCTATCTTGAGTCCTGAGCCCTCAAAATAACGCATTGCTACAAATAAACTAGCAGACAAAGTATAGCTCTAGAGATAGTTCACTATTTTAACCATAACTTACTCATAAAAACTCAAAATTAGGTAATTTTTTATGTATTAGAAAGCTAATAACAAAGGATACAACTTCAATATTGAACACATTTTCCAAATAGGACTCTATCAGTACCAGAATTTGCCTAAAAGTAACACCTTATTTTGTAATCTTCAGTTTCTCCTTTTATAGCCTTTGATATCTGAAATAGAAACAATAGTCTCCTAAGTGCTTATTACATAGGAAATGATGTATTTGCGATACTTAAATTGATTTTTCCAACATCATGATTAAATTAAAAATATTAAATAATTAGAGGGGTAGAATAGGTTAGAAACTAAAAATCAGGAAACTCTAGGAATAACTGTTTCTTAGTGAGCAAATCCTATGTTGAAAACTAAGATATAGTTCTTTAGAAGATTTGTTTAGTTGATGAGGTGCAATATTATGATATGAATTAAAGGAGAATTTTCATAAAACATCCTTGGATCAAGGAGAATTTCCTAGTTTCTCTCCACCTTTTGGTCAAAATAAAAAAGGATAGCAGTAAAGCATGCGATAATAACTTATAAGAAGGTAGAATGGATAGAAATAAGATATTTAAAGAGACAGACATAAATTTCATTACATTGCATTCTAATACAAACAAGAGTACAATGAAGAGCAAATAGAATACAAAATAATCTATCCTAACAAAAATCTATCCTAAGAACAATCTATCTTAGGAACCCTAATAATAATTTAAGTTAGGGGAGGTGGAGCGAGAGATTGGGATGGAGCCTAATAATAGTTGATCAAGTAGAATGAGGATGTGAGTCCAAAACTTTGAGAGGTTTCTTCAATTGTGAGAAACCCAAGTTTTGAGCAGTGGATGGGAAGATGAGGGATAGGAGATGGATGTAATATACTTGTTAACTTTTTTCCCTTTCTCTTCAGGTGCCCTAGAAGATGGTAAGATGGGATCGAGGGCTATTTGGCTGGAGAACAGTGTCCACTGAGCCAGATCTTAATAGATTGAAGATGGAATTCCCATAGTCAGAGGCATCAACTTCCTTCTAAAAAGAAGCATGAAGAATCATCCTTCATGTCTTTAAATTACACCACTTGCTCATTGTCCCTTTACTTACTAAATGGCCGTTAGTATAAGATTTCATCTTCTTAGCTGATGTACCACAAAGTTTAGTAGGAATGGATTAATATAGATTAGATGTGGTGTAAACATCTGGTATTTGATAAGATTTGCTTAGAGAAACAAGTTAAGATTTGCCAGGAATGGCAAGTGATATGACTTTTGGTATTTGGTAGCTGTAATTTGATTTCAGCAAGAAAGACAAGATGTGCATCCTCGGGAATGAAATAGGGAATCTTGGACAATGATGTACTAACTTTGAACAAATGGATATTGTATGAGAGTAAGGATTGACATGAATTGGAGAGAGAGAGAGAGTTTTGAACAAATGAATACTAACTTCAGACAAATGCTTTATCTAAAATGGAGCGATTAGATTAAATTAATTATCTAAGACAAAGCAATACTTCAAACATTTAAAGTGTAGCCTTCAAAAAAATAAATCCAAATAGTTCATTCACAAATAAAGACACTATGCATTTACACTAGTCATGCCTAGTTTTCTTCTAGTGTTGCAAAAGGTTTCTAGTGGCAATGGGTTGGTGAAGATATCAGCAATTTGAACATTTTTAGGCATATATTATAAACATATATCATGTTTTTCTATATGATCTCTGATAAAATGGTGTCTAATCTCTATATGCTTAGTTTCAGAGTGTAAAACTAAATTCTTTGTTAAGTATATGGTACTAGTATTATCGCACCTAATGGGTATGTCTCTGTATTTCAATCCATAATCTAGAAGCTGCTGCTTCATCCAAAGCAACTATGCATAGAGACTTCTGAATGCTGTATACTCTACTTCTATAGTAGAAAGAGCAACATTGGTTTGCTTTCTAGAAAACCATGAGACTAATCTATTTCCTAAAAATTGATAGGTTTCACTAGTGCTTCTTCTATCAACTTTGTATCCTCCAAAGTCAGCATCTGAATATTAAATCAATTCAAAACTAGATCCTTTGGGATAGCAAAGTCCTAGATTTGGTGTGTCTACTGGTACTTAAAGATTCTTTTTACTACAATAAGATGAGATTCTCTAGGACTAGCCTGAAATCTAGCACATAAGCATACACTAAATAGAATATTAGGTCTAGATGCAGTAAGATAAAGAAGAGATCCAATCATGCTGTGATAAAATTTTTAATCTACAAGTGTACCCTTTTTGTTCTTATACAACCCTTTCGATGTACTCATTGGAGTGCTTGCTCTTACCTCTTTCATTTTTGAATTTCTTCAGCATTTCTCTTGTGTATTTGGATTGGAAAATTTAATTTCTTTCATCTTTTTGCTTGATTTGTAATCCAACAAAGTAGTTCAGTTCCCCCATCATGCTCATCTCAAATTCTTTCTACATTATCTTTGAAAAATCTTGGCAAAGTTTTTCATTAGTAGCACCAGATATGATATCATCCACATAAATTTAAACTATTAATATATCAATGCTAATTTTCTTGATGAACAATATAGTATCAACCTTTCCTCTCTTGAACCGATGGTCACTTAAGAATTTGCGCAACCATTTATACCAAGCTCTTAGAGCTTGTCTTAGTCCATATAGTCCCTTGGTGAGCTTATGTACATAATCAGGTTGTTCATCACTTTCGAAACTAGGAGGTTGTTCCACATAAACTTCCTCACTTAGATATCCATTTAGAAATGCACTCTTTACATCCATGTGAAATCAGTTAAAGTTCTTATGGGATGCAAAGGTAAGCATCATTCTAAACAATCTTGCTACAGGAGCATATGATTCCTTAATGTCAATTTCTTCCTCTTGAGAGCACTCCTTAGCAACTAATTGTGCCTTATTTCTTACAACCAATCCACTTTCATCCTATTTATTTTTGAATACCCATTTAATTCCGATCACGTCAACATACTTCATTTCTTTCTAACTGGTTCAATTCATCTTGCATTGTGACGAGCAAATTTTCATCACTTAGAGCTTGATCAATGCAAGTAGATTTTATATTAAAAATGAATGCATAATGGCCACAAATGTTTTGCATTAATTTTATTATTCTAACACCACCAATGATCTAATCTCTAGGATGGGCAATAATAAATCTCAAATTGGTAGGGGCTTGATAGGGAACATCACCTGTACTTACCTCCACCTCATAGTCTAAATCTCCTATTTCCTCATTCTTTGTGACATTTTCTCTATGGTCTTGTATTTGTAGTTTTTTTCATCTTCATAATGTTTTCATCTGCATCACTATTAATCTCCTTTCCCGGGGTTAAGTCTATTTTTCATTAAATTTAACATGCACAGACTCTTCTACAATCTATGTTCTCTTAATATAAACTCTAAAAACTTTACTATTGGAAGAATAATCAAGGAAGATAGTTTCATCACTTTGTGAATTAAACTTCCCAAGGTTATCTTTATCATTGTTGAACACATAGCATGAGCAGCCAAATGGATAAAAATAGGAGATGTTGGGTCTTCTTCCTTTCCAAATCTCGTATGAAGTTTTCTTTAGAATTGCTCTAATGGTAACTTTGTTTAACACATGACAGGTTGTGCTAACTGCTTCTCTCTAGAATCTTTTAAAAAGTTTACTCTCATTTAGTATAGTCCTTTTCATTTCTTGAATTGTTCTATTATTTCTTTTAATAACTCCATTTCGTTAAGGAGTTCCAAGGGATAAGAAGCTATGGTGAATTCATTTTTCTTTGTAGTATTCAATAAATTTTTTATTTTCAAATTCACCACCATAATCACTATGAGTAGATATGATTGACATTTGCTTCTCATTTTGAACTAGCTTTGAGAAAGTAAAGAACATTGAAAATGATTCATTTTTGCTAGTCAGTAGAATTACCCATGTGAACTTGGAGTAGTCATCTATAATAACATACACATATCTTTTCCCTCCAAGGTTGACAATATCTAATGGTCCAAAACAATCCATATGTAATAGTTCTAGAGATCTGGATGTAGAGACTTCATTACTTTAGTTCGTTTTGACATTTTGCAAGCTTTATATATCTAATTTTTGTCAAATTTCAATTTAGCTAGACCAATCATGAAATCCTTTTTTTTGTAAGGATTTAATATTTGACATGTTGATGTGTCCCATCCTTTTGTGCCATAGCCATGGGTCATCTTTAATAATAATTAGGCATTTTTTCATAATTTAATCTAGTTGAACTAGATAAATTTTTTCATTCCTTTTTTCTACTAAATAATAGTTTGTTATTCTTATAGAATATATTACAAGAAGATGGATTAAATACCGCTCTATGACCTTTATGACATAATTGGCTAATGCTTAGTAGGTTGTTCTTGAGTCCATCTACATATAATACATCTTCTATGCATGCATTAAATAAACTATAAATTTTACTTATACCTCTGATGAAGCCCTTGTCATTGTTGCTGAAGAGATTTTTATCACTGGCCATATGCCATGAACAGTCACTATCCATGAATGAGGTATTACTAGATGTGGCTTTGAGATTTACCTGTATATAAAATAAACATTCTTCTTACCTCTTTGGTACTGAAGCATTGGGTCCAATTGTGTTAGTAGGATTGTGTGTGCAAAAGAAATTGTGTGTGTTCCTTGGGTCTTTATTTCAATTTAGCTCCTTTTACTTCCATCTTCTTAGCATAGCAATCATACACTCTATGTCCTATCCTATTGTAGAAATAGCATGTGGTCGAGGTTCTGCTAAGATCTTAACGGTTCATAGATTTCTTTACCGAAGAATGTCCTATGAATCTTTTACTACTTGGATAGTTTCTTCCTTCTTCTATGAGACTCATGCTTTCAAACCATCCAATAAGTTTTTGTAGGTTTTCATCTCCTAAGTGCTCATAACCAAGTCCATTTTTGCTAGTTTGACCAGTCTTTCCCATAAACATAGCAACTGATTCTCTTGGGTTGGAGAATTTGCTTAACAAACTGTTTGACATCTCTATTTCCTTTCATTGATTTTCTACTTTCTTTTGTAGAATGAATTTTTTTCTACTAGTATAGAGTTTACTTTGATAGTTGCATTAATTTTTCTCATCTTTTGAATAAACTTTTGACTAAGAGATTCAAACTCATTGAAGAGAAAGTCATATGACTTCTATAGTTTATCAAGTTTTCTACATTTGATGCATTTACTACTTAAAGAGTAATATGAATTTACCTCACCCTCCAGTTCTATTGTGCAATCCTCTCTTTTGCTAGAGCTCATGCTTGATGATTCTTCATTATCACATGCATTCCTCTGGCCTGATTTCTTGATAGTATTTTAAATTGTTTCTCTTTTCTATTTCTTTCTTCTGTATCATTTACGTTCACTTTTTCTCCATTTAGACACTCTAGAGATGTGTATCTAATTCCTTTACATTTGTAGCATGTGGGAAGATCTTTTCTTCTTTCTGCCTTCTTCTTTTCTTTTTGTTGTCTAGGATATCTCCTTGAAATAATGCCTCTATTGCTTCTCATGAGTTTTCTAAAGTTTCTAGCTAGCCATGTCATCTTCAGATTATGAGGAAGACGCATTACCGCTCTCCTTGTTTGTTTTGAGAGCAATTATTTTCTTCTACTTTGTTAGCTCTTCTCTCTTATTTTTGATTAGCTCATGTGACATCAAGGAGCTAATGAGATCATCTATTAGTAGCACATTCAAGTCCTTTGCTTGATCTTTTGATTCCATGAGTCTGGCAGCACTCTGAAGATCTTCATGACCTATTCAGAATTTGAAACTTCTCTTTTTAAACTTTTTAAAGCATTAGTAATTTTAGAAAACTGAGCATACATTTTAGATATGCTTGTTGGTCCCTTACTGACTGGTAGCTCGGGGGGGGGGGGGGGTTGTGAATTGAGCTCCAAAAAATTTTGGCCAATAAATAACTGTGTGCTTAAAATGAGAATGAGAATGACTTGCAATACATGCACAGTATTTTTATAGTGGTTCGGCCCTTCCTGGGTTCCTACTCCACTTCTTTGAGTTAGTCTTCTTTACTGAACTTAGGTTCCATTATGACTCTTGTTGGTTTTACAAACTCATCAAAAACTCATTGGTTTCTAAGGTTCACCAAAAACTCTTTACACATTGGTTTTTAAACTTACAAACTAACTTACTAGTTTTCCAAGTTCACCAGAAACTCTTACAAATAGTTGGTTTTATAGAGCTTACCAACCAATTCACTAGTTTTCCAATCTAAAGTGTATAATAACAGTGCCTCTTATTTTAGGCTAATATGTATGAAATCTAAAGCTTAAATGAAAGAGTAAAGTAAGCAATGAGATCAGATTCAAACTCCTTTTGAAGTTGATGTAGATTTAATGTTGAAGATTCTGAAAGCTTTGGCAGTGATGTAGCAGATGGAGTTGAATAATAAAAATATGTAAATGCTCTTTTCTAACATAATGATTTTCAGTATAATCTCTTTATTATAGTAGTTGTTTTCTTAATCCTCTTTATATATGATGTGAATCTTTAGCCATTGAAACCTTTGGCATCATTTTCAAACAAGTTGATGAGAATGCAAAATGTCATACTTTATTCTCCTAATAATTCATCTTTTGCACCTATTTGATTCCTAAATATACTCATTATTCTCATATTTTGATTTAGG
>JAYJMB010005837.1:0-11589 GCA_036873735.1 Pouteria campechiana
CATGACGTTCCGTTCGCATTTTATTTCTTCCTCATTATTTACTATGCCTGATCTGACTTCTTGAGCGCTCTCCGCGAGGCGTTTCAAACACTAGGTTAATGTTCTATTCGAGGGGGACTATCAAGAGCTAGAAAATGTTTGATTTTCTTAGTGATTAATAGTCATTTTAATAAGGAGATTAATTAATCATAAATGGTAGTTTAATACAAGTGATTTGGGCATGATTTTGGCCATATATTGCTGCCCACAAATGGACAGCAATATAAATGGGTGTTATGGCATGTTGGGGCGTGAATGGGCTATTTGTGGTATATAAAATGGCTTTGTTGTTTAATTATTGAATTAATTATGAATTTAAGATTTTAATTATGCAAGAAAATGATCAAATGTTGCTGGAATTTTATTATTATCATGCCTTTAAGTTGTTTGATAAAATGCCTAAGTGAAGGGTTGTATAATGTACATTGATGTTGGGACTGTTTCCAAATGAATTTTAGTGGATAATTTTCATGTTTATGTTATCATTATCATGTTAATTCTATGAGATTAAGGATATGCATGATTGGAAATGGGTTTGCTAGCATGCATATTGCTGAAAATTTTAAATTAGTGTTATGTAAGAGTAGTGTATGATGCATTGTCACCATGAGACTGCATGGAATGAATGGGCAGATTGTATAACGGAATTAGGCTTTAATTTATCAAGTTAAATTGCTAATTATGATGCCAAATTAGTGGTAAATATATGGGTTAATGAAGGGTACAAGTTAAACAATTGTATAATGCTAAAAATTGCAAATTACACATGTTTATCAAGTGTTCGATGAAATTCCTCAATGAGAATAAAGTGAAATTGGGGGAAATGGATTAGGTCTTTAATTGTCCATTAAGTGAGAAATAAAATAGAGTATTTAGTGTCTCAATTGTATGACTAAAAGTAGGATGGAAAAATGGGCAGCTATGGCAATGAGTTAAGGTGTTTGGATCAAGTGGAATGCATCTTGTAAACCACCCTTAAAATGGACAGCTATACTATGGGTTTGTGACAACTATAAGATGGATTTATTGGAATTAAATTAGTGAATGGATTACTATTATAACTAACAAGGTTAAGGCCCTTGAAGTTTGATACATTTTTATATGAAAGGATGGATTGTAATCCATCATTTCATAGGTTGAAAAAGAGACCAAGCTGAAATTTTGAAACCCTTAAAAACCAAGTTGAAAATGTTGCAATGAAATTATTTTTGATGTTTACATGTTTACCTAATTAGGTAATAAGTGATGGGATATGAAAAATGATGATTGAGACCCTAAATATCCATTGGTATAGATGGGTGAATGTCACTTAAAAATGCATGTAGTTGAGCTAGAGCTTATGTAGTTGTTTGTGAATGCCAAAAGTGATACATGAAATGTTTGTAGGATCCATTGGACCTTGAATTAGAGGAAGAAATCCAAATTTGTGAAGAATTGAGGTAAGTAGGTTTTTCCTGAATTCATGCATGATTAGACATGATCTTTTGTACTGGCATACGAACACTAAATTTTATCGATATTTGGTTTGAATGTTGTGTAATTGAAATTCCAGGATTTGATCACATGTATATTATATCATGATTTAAGCTTTTATTGTATTATATTATGATTCAATTTTTGACCATTTGACATGCGTTGAGCATGGTATTGGCATGCATATGGTTGAGTTACATGAGTAGATGTATGTTATATGTTGTGTGGCTTAGTATATAGCCTGTGGCTTGTTTATTGCCTATGTAGCATGTATAGACGATGTGACTAAATGGTTGCCTGCGTGGCTGATTAGTTGCCCATGTGGCATATGGAGCCTGTGTGGCTAGATGTTGGCCTTGATGGTCTGTGATTATGATATGTTGAGATTGGCATGGAATGATACTTAAGTGATGTTGAATTGTAATTATGAGTTTGATACACTTAAATTCCTTAGTAAATGTGGTTGGTATTTGTGAACCTGTTGTGATCCCTATGGAGAGATGAGAGCGGCGCACTCCTAGGGCTTTGCGTGAGTGGTGAATTCCCAGCATTACAAGAGGTGGACTTGGCAGGCTTCTAGTCGGGGATACAAGGATGGACCATTTGCACATCGAAGAGGGGGAGAGTGATTTCTTTGACTTTAGTAAGTCCTGATAATGGTACATGTTGTATTGTCATGACATTTAGCATACCATGGATTTATACATTGCTTGGATTGAGTATATGTATTTAAGCATGCTCTTCCCTTTGACTATTTTCTTATAGTTTTCTGCTTTGCCTACTAACTAAGTTTGCCCAGACTCACACCATTTTATCACCATTATCAGTTGATAGGCCAGACGATGGAGCCCAATTGGGGATTGGCACTCATGACTGAGAGTAGGGGACAACCTCTATGATGTACAAATGAATTAGAGTTTGGAACTCATATGTGGATATGACATCTAATGTGTATAAGTTTGTAATTATAAAGGTTTCATTTCTTAAGGTGTATTGGGTATATATGATATAGTTATATTAGCATGTCATTATATGGATTATACTTATATATTTTTCTTATAGGTCTGGTTGTGCCTTGCCATTACAATGCGGCTTACCTTATAATTTTGGGCAGTGTGGGTGTTTGTTGTGTTAATTGTGATAGTGATGTGATGTGAGAATGAAATATAAAATATTGTACAGGTGAAGAAACTCTTATCTTTCATGGGATAAAAGATAGCCAAAATGCATAGGCCCCTAAGCGGGTTGTTATAGGAAGATAAGGAACTCCAGTTACTAATTCTTCTTGCATTGGAGCTTTTCCTTTGTCCTAGGCCATATTTTTTCTGGATCTTAACATGGCCATTATTTTTGGTGATTTGGATGCTTCTTGTGGAGCATTCTCTTCATTTGGCATGACATTAGTCATGTTGCAAGATATATCCATAGGTTCTGATGGTCTTTAGGTTAGCAACTTAAGCAATCCAAGGAATGAAGTGGGGACCTCTTTAGGTTATAGAAAGGCCTTGCCCAATGCAACAATACATTCCTAAACTACACATCCTTCTTCTCGTTGCACAAGGCAATAAAATGAGCATGACACCATCTCAAGGTGAAATCATAAGGATGTTCCCCTTTGAAAGGATGAACTCACACTTGTGCCTTAGAGAACGGGGAAGTGTATTCATGAAATCTGTGAATGAATGCTTTGGCTAATATCTCCCAAGATTTGAATGATTCCGTTGGAAATGTCGCAATCCACTTTAGGGCATAACTATTACTAGCAAGCAAAAATGGAAAGCTTCTGATTACATATGTCTTATTCTAAGATATCATTCATACTAGAGCGAGAATAAGTGCCCAAATGTAGTTTTGTGGCCTTCTTTGAACATCTTCATTATGGGCCAGTCTAAGTAATGGACTTGCTTGATTTTCAGGATTGCCATTAGAATAGGAGCCTTCACATAATGTAGGTATTCAAGAATTCTCACGATGTGCGATTCTATAAACACCTACTCCCTTGGAGGTCATCTATTGCCTTCATCTTCTTCTTTTTGGCTTGATCAAATGCCTCTATGAAATTAGATGACATTCAATGATGAAAATATGCTCTTTTTTCTAAGCAAAGATGAACTTCTTCTACCTCTCGGTGATTAAGTGATTGTGGATCACTCTAAGCGGCATCCCTCCACTTATGGGGATAATCGTTTGTCCTCTCACCAAAATGTTGGTCCTAATTAATGAGAGATTTTTTTATTCCTTCCTTTCTTGTGAAAAGGAAGTGTAGCAGGAACATATCTTTCTGAGGGACCCATTCTTTAGCACCTTGAATTGTTGGAGTCTTGAACCAGCTCTTCTTCACTTATGGAGAAAGTGAATTCTTGAAATTCTGGTACATCTCTCTAAGATCTAGATTTTCTCCTTAGCCTTCATCAACATAGCAGAGAAGTTGTGTGACTAGCGAATCACAGACAATGAATAAGGTGAATCCTTGGCATCGATGTTTCCTCTAGGAATCGCACCTCCTATGGGAGAATTCCTGCTTCTTGTTCGGCTGACTTTTGGAGCCCTCACTTTCATCGATGTGGTAGCAAGAAGCCACTACTGGGTATTCAAATGATTCATTCTCACCTAGCTTTAGGTTACTCCTAGCTCTAAGCTCTGGTAAGTTGTTCCAAAGTGTCACCCATACTTCATTTGTAGTTGATGAGGGTGATGGCGATGGCACCCAAGTGTAAAGCTTCAGGCATCCTTGATTAAGGTGAGCTTTTCACTTTATTTTTCTCACCATTCTCTTATAGATGGATTTGAGTCTTTCAAGATGAATGTAATCCCCAATGATGTACGATTGGAGCCATGATGGCCAATAGTGTATTCTTTTGGGTTATGGGAATAAGTTCTCTAGATGCTCCTCCTTTTCATTTTGCTTTGCATGTTTATTTCATCCCTTGCATCTCATCAATGAGACTTCTAGGATGCCTTTTGGACAGACAAAATTCCAACTTTCATCATTAACCATGAATTCCCTTTTCACCTCTTAGTCAAAGGTTTTCAGAAATTAGCGCTCGACTTCTTGTTCAAGCACCTCTAGATCAGGAACTTCCTTCACCGATATATTGTTGGATATCACTTGTGCATCTTTTTTTTGGTGTGCTAACTCCATTCTTCATTTAGTGGTTGATAATTCTCCACACCACCTTGCGCTTAACTATTAGGTGATTGTTAGCCCAATGGTAATGACAATATAAGGGATGGTTTACTTTATCCACCTTAGTCGGGAATATGGGATCCGGTAGCTTGACATTGCCTGATTAGACAAGCTCAATAAAATTGGTACCACCTTGTCATTAGAATACTAGTATTTCAGCTTCGGGATTTCCTCTTCTTTTATTGTCTGCCATTACCACTACTTTTGGTTTTAGTGGTATTGACAGAAATGTTTAATTTCCCTTTTTTGTTTCCTTTTTCTTTAGCCTGAAGGCACTTTCCTTCTATTTATTATCTCTGAACTTACTCTTCCTAGTGAGAGAGAGGAGGCGTTCCTTTTGATTTGCCTCATTAGCTAGCCCTTGAAGGTGGCTATTTGTTCATTCACCAAAATGGCAAGGTCAACCTTGAAGTCATTCTAACATAAATAAACTCTTTATTCCTCAATTAAACTTGCCTCACATTTTCTTGCTTCCCTTTGCCAACGAGAGATGAATTCTTCCACCATTTCATCCTCTTTGCTTCATAAGGGAGAGGTTAGCCAATGTGACATGTTTCTTGGTCACAAAGAACCTGGCCAGAAATAGGTTTTGCATATCATTCCAAGTCTTGACTAACCCTCATAGTAGCGTCAAGTACTGCTAGAATGCAGGTCCCTTAAGAGAGGAACCAAATAATCTTAAGCACAGATTGTGATAGATAACATAATTTGCCATCTTAAGGTTGAAGAGAGTAACATGGTGTTGAGGATCATCCATTTCATCAAATGTGTAAGTCCATCATTTGGATGGTCAACAGGAATGGCTCATTCTTGATCTTCAGCAGATAAGGACGATGATATATATTTGGCACTGAAGAAGGAAAATTTATTTTCCTTTGGACCATCTAATCATTCATTTCATTGAAATGGGCCATTGGATCCAGGTTCATTTGGTATGGTTGCACGCGCACATTTGCACCGAACTATTGGAATTGAACATTCACACCAAATTATTATGCATGAGCATTAAGCTTAGGCGATTGTCGAGGTGAAGCAACCAGGGAAGCCAAGGGTGATCCTTCTGCCCTTGTAGGGTCGTCTCTTGGTTGATTAAAGATAAATGGTCACACAAGTGTGACTGTTCTCATAGATGAAGCTAGCATATTTTTGAGCATTGAGAGGGTGTCCAACATTGGAATGTTAGCTAGGGTTGGAGGTCTAATTGGTATTTTGTTGTGCCCATAACTCTTGCTAATGCTTATTTTTAGCCTCCCGCTACTCTAATCACTTGATTATTTTCTCCATGGATATAACAGTTGCATTACCCTCAATCATGTATGACATGACCACAGGGACGGCCTGATGGCTATGCATTGATTCACTAGGAGATGTAGATGCACAATCCTCTCTCCTGATGTCCCCTGACTGAGAATAGAACATTAAGGGAGTTACCATAAGCCTGACCATTAACCTCGTGACCATCCTCAAATGAGGTGGGATTGTTAGTGTTGGTGACAGGTCTCTATCAGTTGAAGTGGTGCAGACGCTAATGGGTTACACCTTCCTCTTCTTTTCTTTTATTAGGGCTACTAGAGTCAGGCCTTCTTTCTCTCTTCTCTACCTTTTTTGGCATTCTTCCCAATGCAATATGCCTTTTAGATGGTAGTTTCCATCATTCTTTCCTTTCTTGAATGGTCAATCTATAAGTTGACCTATGTTAAGGCTTTTCCATCTTTTTCATCCTTTTTCCAATTCTACTAGTAAGTTGAGCATAGCCCTTGGGAGCCTTGCTTAATGTATCATTCTCAGTGTAGCTAGTAGGCTTTGAATTGAAGGAAGCTCTTGCTTGCTTCTCCTTCATTACCTTATGGGACTCGAGTACTCCCAATCTTGAAGGAGGCTGGAGTGGTGTTGAAGAAAGGCTCATCTCTAACAATCCGAGGAGCAGGAGGAGAAACTGTCTTTCTCTCTGCCTTCTATTCTTCTTCATCTTCTTCTTCTCAACTTAATTATTGATGGAAATTGAGGTAGGGGAGGCAGCCTTAGGCATAGCTGGAGCAGAATTGGGCAAGGGAGGAATTGAAGCAGCTGATCCCTCTTGTAAATAATCAGTGTCTAACCGGTTGGCATTATGATGAAGGAGGAAGGAACACTCCTATCAAAGTTGTAGGGAGAGTTGATGGCGAAGCTACCATCGAGTAAGAATCCAAATGCTAGGGATGTTGCCATTAAGACCAAACTTTACAAAAGAGAGAGAGTGAATGTGGAAATGACTAAAGATCTGTAAAGAGCAAAAGAAGAACTTAGTTAGTTTCATGAAAAAGTAGGGTCTTTGGGATGGATGTAGAGTCTCATAGTATGGCTTAACCCAAGAGGGGAGGGGTGAATTGAGTATATGAAAATTCATTGCTTAACCCCTATTGAACTATTTTCCTCTTTTTGTGCTTGTGTGTGGTGCATTGTAAAGTAAATGATAAAACAATAAAGTGCATAAAGGATAAAGTAGATAAACAAATACACTCACAAACAACATAAATTTTTATAGTGATTTGGGAAACCTGTCCCTACATCTACTCTTCCAAGAGCACACACTCATTGTGCCTTGGGTCCACTATATCCCATATAATAGAAATATAATAATGCTCCTAGCACTCTTCTAGTTCCAACTCTATGAGGCATAAACATAGCGCTCCTAGCACTCTTCTAGTTTTCATGAGCTCACCAGGAATCTCACTAGTTTTGAAGATCATTAGAAAACTTGATAGTTTTATAGAGTTCACCAACAACTCATACAATGTGGTTTTCCCTAGGTCACCACAAACTCTCTTGTTTTCTGATCAACCAAAAAACTTTTACACATTTAAGCACGAGGGAAGATGAGATCTTTTATAGCTTTAAAAACATAGAAAGATCTTCCCAAAATATAAAATTAATGGCCTTAAGGATTTGTAGATTAAAGCTCATGAAAGATAGAAGATGGTTTAAGCTCTTGGCCATGGGCAAAAGGGTTTGTATAAGGTTAAGCTCATTTGAAATATCTTCCTTTCACCCACCTTGAATCATCCCACCTCTTCTGTTAAAATAACTTCTTCATAATTTTGACCATTGGAGAAGATGGGTTCCTTTGAATGCAGAAATGGGAGCAGTAATGAATGAAAAAGACTATTAAGATTTCTATTATTCGAGTGCATGCCTTTTGATCTATCTCAAGTTGTTGCATTGCTATTCTTTTACACAGAGGAAAATAAGCTATTATTGAAATATCTTTTCTCATTTTGACTTGACATAGCTGGAAAACTTGCAATGCTACTTGTTGCCAAAAATGGTGACTGAAACATGTCTATACATTGAAAGCACAAGTGCAGATATCATTTAGATGTAAGTCACATAAATCAATTAATCTTGGACAAGTCACGGCCTCTCTCTATCTGCATTTGTCTGCAATAAGTTTTAGATGAATTCTCCCATGATATTTGTCTATTAGTTCATCCTTCATGAGTATGATTTTTCTATTGTAAATAATAAATGAACTCTGGCACCATAAACAAAGTTGATATACTCTATAGACAAACTCTGCTTTGTCTAGCTCGAATAAACAAAGTATGATTTTCTTATTTTGTTCCACATTCATCTGTAGAAAGCAACAGGTGCAGACAAAGTCAAACAGGATTGTCTTGAACAAATTAGGCTCTGCACTTCATCTATAGATTTGTCTATAGTAAGTTGCAGATGAATGTTCTTGTGCATTGAAGTCAACTTTGTCTAAGCAACTACTTTGTCTATGCAACTTTGTCTATGCTTACTGTGTTGCTTCAACTTTGTCTATAGTTAGAATAGACAAATTTGATCCTGTAGACAAAGTCAAATTCCTCATTTGTTCTACATTTGTTCGAGCAACAGATGGAGCTCGTCTCTACAACTTCCTGCTTACTTCATTCTTGATTTGTCTATCTTTGCTTAGGCAAAGTTGCTTCTACTTTATCTTTACACTTTCTTATCTTTAGACGAATCCATTTATCTAGCTTTGTTGGTCAGACAAAGTTTCTTCCCTTTATGCGTAGTTGTCCAAGTGACCATCTCTTTATCATTCTTCTTTCTTCATTTATTTGAATTCTTAATGAGATTACTCCTTATTACTTTGTCTCAGACGAACTCTGGCTAGTGGATGGTCTGCATTTTAATCTCTCTAAACATGGCTCCATCTTCAACTTTTTGTCATTGCATTTGTCTATGGAAGTTTCTCTTTGGATTTAATAGACAAAGCAAGATCCTTATAGCTCATCTCCGAAGCCTTGTTTTCTTTTTCTTCTTCTTTCATGATCTTAAGCAATTTAATCCCTTTGGAATGCAGCTAATAGTTATGGCAGTTGATTACAGACAATTGTGATCCTGCGCTTAGAAGTTTTCTATACTTGCTACATTGTTAGCTCTGAATGTATACATCTCTATTTAAGCACATAATATGAAATCTCAATAAAGCATAGTGCAAATATGATTCATCAAATTAATACATTAAAGAATGATAACTATGTTTAAGGGCATCATGAAGTAAAAGATGTATGCTTGCATAATTAAACATTCATGATTATGTATACATTTCACATTATTAATTAACATTTACCAAATCATAATTATGCATATGATTGTTAATGATTTAAGCACAGATATTAGTTTATCTTAACAAAAGTTTTGTTATCATACAAATCATATATAATAATCCTGACAATGGATTAGTATTACTTTTCCTTAAAGATGAAGGGGGAGATGTTTCATGTTGGGTTCACCATTTTTGTAACAAGACAAAAAGAAGAACAACAAGAAAAATGGAACAAAGGATTATATTGTGGGAATGAATCAAAAAATTTCAACTTATTGATGTCCTTGATTAAGTACACTTGTATGTGTATATCAAAAAATTTCATATTCACAACCAGACCACAAGTGATCTTAATTACATCTCCACAATGGAAGAAAACCTTTCATTAAAAGGAAAAGTACAATGTATTTTGAGACCCAATAATAAAACACAATCTCTTTTGAATAAATGTGTGTTGTGTTTGGGGTCACCAAGAACATTATGATGACTTAAAATTTAATGGATCGACTTAAGCCAATGGGCAGAGAGGATGACAAAGCTCTAGACTGAGTTGCTAGACTCTTGGTCAACCTAAAGAATGAGTATTTTGATCCAATGGGTTTATACCATAAGTAATTAAGACTAGGTGACCTCTTTTGTATTTAGACCTAAAAGAGAGCAAAATGAGAACAGGTGATTGGAGGTTTCGTGGCTCTCCTTATAACTGTAGGAAGCTTAGGAAGGATGGTTGACTTTGACTGAGTCACAATAAGAATCAATTCAGTAACTTAGATATCTCATATTCCTGAGAGAAGCCTAAGAAGAACGGGACAAGGTATACTAAACATTTTGACTTAATGGGTGATGACTTAGTGAAGGATCATCTCTTTCATTTACCCATGAGAAGCTTTGAAAGAGTGGTACTAGGTTGACTGGATTTGACTTAGTGAGTCATGCTAGGATGACTCAGCGAGTAGCTGAGCTCTCTCATTTACCCTTGAGAAGCTTAGGAAGAGTAGGACCAAGTAGACTGGTTTGGCTCAATTAATAATGCTTGGATAATTCAACAAGTAGCTCAGCTCTCCCAATTACCCGTGATAAGTTTAGGAAGAGTGAGACTAGGTAAACTGAGTTTGACTCAATGAATAACACTTGGATGATTTGGCAAGTAGCTCAGCTCTCTCATTTACCCATGAGACAAGTTGCATGAATTAAGCCTAATTATACTTTAAGTTAATTAAGCCTAATCATAACTATCTTAATAAAATTAATTAGTACTAATTATAGTCCCTAATCAATTTAAGATAATGGGTAGGGTACATGTCATTATCTCCCTGATGCTATGAATTATCTTCTAAGGCAACTCTATCATTTGCAGGGTTTAATTAGTATTTTAATTACATTATCCTATTGTCCATTATCTTCATGTGGGACTTACCATTACCACAGTGTGGGTGGGCCCCACATGTGTGCCATGGAGGGGCCATGGCAGAGTACTATCAAGCACCAAGAAAAATTCATAATGGTCAAAGTCCATTGGTGTCAAAGGAGGCACCTGCCTCTTGGAGGATTCATAAGCTTTAATCCTGAGATTTTCTATATCTGGTAAGAGAGTTTGGAGGGGTATTTATAGCTTGAGTCCACCTGCACCCTTAGGGCTGATTTGGGAAATTACACCTTTAGGAATAATTCTGGAAGCTGCACTCTGGCTGCACTTTTTGGGGTAAGTTTGGAAACTACACTTGATCGCACCTTTGGGGGTAATTGTGGAATTCATGGATTGATTGCATTAGTACCAATCCTAAGTATTTCCATTGAAATATTTTCATTAATGTGGGTTGATAATTTTTCAAATCCAATTTAATTGCCTGCATGTCAAATGTAGGTACCATGCAATTAATTTTAGGACATCCAATTTTGACAACATGCTAATGAACACCTGCCTCTTGTGTTTATAATAAACATGCCACCACAGGAGAAGACTTGATCTATTGCTCTTTATAGTGTTGATGGTTGAAATTTTACTTCCTCGCAAGTGCATGAGTCTATAGTAGTATAGCATGCAAGAACAAGGGTAGATCCTATAGAGAATTATCTAAACTAATTTAATTAAGTCTAATTACTAAAATATTGTTTGGAATCACTGGAAATCGATCAGATCAAGCACAGTAAATAATGAGGAAGAAACAAATGCAAATGGAACAACATGACCGGAATTGGCCGCCTTTGGAATGGACCAAAGGAATTTTTCCATTATTATTAATTTTTCCTCAAATAATTACACTTGCCGTGTACATCAGAAGAATTGTGTTCACATCCCAGACCACAAGTGGTC
>JAYJMB010005838.1:0-11589 GCA_036873735.1 Pouteria campechiana
AAAAAGGCAACCTCATTCGATCCAACCTCAAAAACAAAACTAAATAGGGGAGGAATTGATCGGGCTTACAGCGGTACTGACATGGGGAAGACAGATAGATCGGAACCATATCATCCCTCCCGGAGATTGAAATAATAGCTGTTATTAAAATACCACTTTTAGTTTAAGAAAAAGATTCAGAAAGATAAGAAAGTAATGATCCACTACTATCCTACTGAAAGCAGAGTTAGCAAGCGAATCGTTAAAGGCAACTAATAAGTGTATATCATATCCTGGACTTTTCAAAGTGAAAGCTCACTTGCTTCATAGAAGGAGACGAAGCAAAGGTAGAGCTAATAAGTTTTGAAAGAGAAAGGAAGTGAAACAGGATAAGAATATCGAGACCTCTTCCTAAGAAAGCAGTTCTGGGAATGAATCTTGGGGAAATACATGTCAGATAGATAGGATGCATAGCTCTAAGTGAAGACAAATTCCCAAGCCAAGTGGGACCATAGAAGCTTAAAAAGACCCATTCAGAAAACTATACATGGCTACACCTTCAAAGAAGTCTCATCTTTTTTGAAGCAGATGGCCTAGACTACATGGAATAGCTAGACATAATGGCTGACTGAAAGGTAAGGCCTTAAATAGAATTGATTGAGTTGAGGAGGGATAAAGCTCGAAGGGTAGCAACGAACTTAGTGATTCAATGACTGATAGGATGACTTAGAAGGCAAGGCACTGAACTCGCACAAAGAACAAAGAAAAAGTGAATCTTTTCTACTGGAGGTAAAAGGTCGATTTCCACATTAGCCTTTGAAGCTAGTGATAGACTTCTCACCTTATTCACTCGATACAAAGCAAATGGACCTCAAAAACCAATCCTTCCACATCCGGAAAGAAAGTAACAACTTAAAATAAGGAATTTCTACATTATTAAACTTACAAAAGAAGCAAATCGACTTTCAAAGAGAAACAAATCAGTCCTTGATTGATGAGGAGTTTTTCGGTAGAGTTGAATAGCCCCACAGAAGGAGTTTGGAATGACTATCTCTCTCGTCCAATATGCCCGCCCAACCTTCGCTGCTTTTCCAATGCTTCTAGAATGGAAATGGACTAACTAAAAGACTAAAAGGCTAGCTTCAATGGTTTTGAAATGAGGCGGTCTTAGCAATGAAAAGATATCCCACTACAACAAAAGAAATGAAGTTCGTCTTCCCCCTAGCCAAGCCACTTGAGATGGGTTTTGATCCATGAAATGTTGCATTGATTTCTAATTTATGAATCACTCTATGTAATACGATTGAAGCTTTTAGAGAATCTCGTAGCGATTGGTACTGTGCGAGAAGAAATCTTGGTAGCTAAGTGGGTATGTGGGCTTCTTTTATTGTAGTTTCAATATATAGAGGGAGATATGCAGTTGAGGAGGGGTATGTGCAATAAGATAGTAATTGAATTAGCTCTATGATATGTTCAATGAATTTTGACTGCTAGTTGTACTAGAATACCATATTAGAAGAAGGAAATCTTTCATCGAGAAATAGAATATCTCAATCATATGTCGTAGGATCTGCCAGGTCCGATGTCATCTTAGTCGTCAAGATTTGAAGTGAGTGATAATCGTCATCATGAAGAAAAGTTGTCATCCATGTCGTCCAAGTATGATGGAGGAGAGCATCGATAATCTAAGTATGCTGAGGATGCACAGAAGTCACCAATTTCATAGCTACAGAATTCTAATTAGCAAAAAAGACTTATCAATTGGGGGTCCTATTAGGAAGAGTTCCTAGGAAGGGTGGCTATCATTAGCTATTTATTCAATTCTAGACTAGAGATGGCTTTTTATAAATGATATACTAAATAACTAATTGTTAGATACGTTCTGTATAGTTTTATATAGTTATATATATATATATAACTATTTGCCTAGGATGTGAGCCCTTTGTTTTCCTGGCACAATGTTCGTATGTGATCAATAGAATATGTACACATGGGCGAATGAATTAATGATGTCGCTACCCGCCCCTACTTCTAAGTGAGCAAAGCCCTTACCGATTCATTAGAATAAGAAAAAGGGGAGTGGTTCACTCTGTATAACATGAGAGAAGGAACGCTAGACGGGAAGATAAATGTATAACACATAATAGTACTAGTAGCATGACGGAAGGAAGAGAGAGAACACATGACAAAACTCTTTCTTTGGCGATTTCAAGATTCGAGCTTCCGGCTGATAGGCCTCGTAAGTGACCCCCCCCCCCCTGCCACAGAGCCCTAATGAACAAGCAAAAGAGTTGCAGTCAGGGGGAGCAATACGAAGGAATGGATGCACTTCTGCTATGGCGAGAGAGGTTCCTGGGAAGAAAGCCCGCTCATAACTCATTACCTTTGATCAATTGCAATAGGGCATTCGCTCATCACTCATAATAGAACTCCCCCTAGGAAGTTACAGATCTATCACCGTCGATCACATGAGCACCAGACCTGCTAAAGATGGAAGGGCACCACTTCTTATTTGACTTTTACAGATCTTGGAGCTTTCCGCACTCAAGAGCAACCAATAAGAAAGAGGAGTGCAAGATAAGAGTATATCAAAGAATCATGTTCTTCTCCTTTTAATCGAGTGGGTCAACCCCCTATACTATTAGATAGAGTGGGTAAACCCTACATAGCTTTCAGTCTCGTGTCTATAAGACCCGACGATCTGCTCCAGGTAAGATGGCCCCATCCCCCACTGATCAAACCCTAGATGGCATTGATCTGAACACCTTTACCTTGGTGGGATAAGATCTAGGGAACCTTAGAAAGGTCTCCATTTACATAATCAGTACTAGTTTGAATGAATCATAGAAAAGATTCAAAATAAATGAAAGAACAACCAATTTTGTGATTAGGGAATTGGTGTGCCGCCCCCCTTTTTAGGCATGGAAAAGGAGCTTCAATAAAGACTGAGCACCCAGGCCGCCTGACCCTAAAAAGAGAAATGCAAACTCAATCAAAAGGAGAACACCCAAAGGCCTTATCCTCTTACTACCTAAAATAGTACATTCTACATACAAGATGCTTTCTCACGTCTGGGTCGCTGCCTAAAGCCGGAGTCAGAATAAGAGTTGCCCTAAGTCTTTACGTTTACGAGATAAAGTTCTCATAGACCCACTTGCAATCAATATGGAAAGACTCAGCAGATCGTAGCATATGTTTTGTGAGAAACTAGGTCAGTCAGTGGTAAGGAAGTTCGCAGGGTTTTTGTTTTGCTCCCAGAGGTGCTGGTTTGATTTTTCTCGTGGCAAGGTCTTGGTCATATGGATGGGTGGGCACTGTCATTTTCTCTTTAGTCAAATTTCTCTCCCATTCCATCATTGGCGTTGGTAAGGTGTAGGATTCACTTTGGCAGAATAAATTATCGATTTATCTATACCAACTCTTATTCTAGTTGTTCAATCCTCCCATCAATCGCCTCGTCGAAAACAAAACTGCATGCATGCCTTTAGGCTGAAATACGCCAGGAGGAAAGTTTGCCTGCTCCCCTCACATAAGCAAGTTGGCCAAGACATGAGCGAGACATTTAAGCACCGAGTGTGGAAGCTTCCACGTTAGCTTCTATTGGCTAAGGGAAAGGCACAGTGACCATATCGTACCTTACCTTATGCCGAATTTGACGTTGCAAGTTGATAAGGGGGAAGCAAAACACCGTCGAAAGGATGCCAACGCAGCTCATGGGCAAAGCTTTGTCTGCCTACCAAAGGCGCAACTTTGGGGTGGGCCCGAGTGATCAAGGTTCAAAGCCCCACCTTGTTAGTAGAGTTCTTAGTCACTTTTCACATACGATTGCTCTTGCATAAGTCAGGGGTCTACCGAACTAATGGTCATGGATTGATAACATAAACCCCCTAAAATTCCATCTGTCTAACCTTAATCGTTGGTGACTTTTCGCTCTTCTGAGCACAGTTCTGATGCCTAGTTAGCCAAGCCAAGATGGAGTAAGGTAAGGTGAATGGATATACTAAATTGATTCAACATTGATTGATTCTTTAAGGTCCCCTTTTTTTAATAAAGCAAGTTACACTAAGTTGACCCAGTCTCTGGTCTAGCAAAGAAGTCTTTATTAAGTTTTAAGGATGAGAACCCACATGAATTTTTGGTTACAAGGTTTCTCATCTCCCTTCTCCAACATGACCGTATGTTCCATGCAGATTGTTCAAATAATGGGGTCTTCATTGAAGACAAAAAAATGACCTTTTTCTTTTTAGTAAAGCTGTTAAGTGAAGCTAGCTTTATAGACTTTCAAAGTAGCTTTATAGTAGCCTTACATAATTTCCTAGCATTAAAGGCAAAGCGTGTGTTTCAGCCATACTTTCCGTTAGGTTTATAATGTGTAACATGGATTTATTTTTCTAGTCTATGTGCATACATGCTTTCTAGATTGGAAGTGCTTGTGAGGTATCCCTAGTAATAAAAGGTGCACTTACTGGCAGGCAATCATGTAGCTACTAGGGGCGCTTACTAGTGGATAGTCTCCGGGGGCTTTTGTTCTTAACAAGGTAGCCTGTAGGTAGAAAGCCCTAGTCTAGTAAGCTGGATTGAATCCTTATTTATTTTTCGGTGTACGCTGCTTGCAGGAAAACTACAATGGACTTCCACAAGAACAATGGATAAGAGCACATCTATGCTCTCAACTACTTTGTTAGCTCTCACTAATAAAAAGCCTTGTTTTCTTTTTTCACATGATGAAAGGATAGATTAGGCACTTAAGGGCTCAGGGCTTTTGCACTTTCTTGGTGACACTTCTTACTTATCTCAATTTAGCAAGTGTAATTTTCATCCTATTGGGTTCAATAAAATACTTGGAACATGGACGATCATCTCACAAAGCTCCATCCCTTTGAGAGGAAAGGCACAATTTCTTGGATTTCTTGATTACGACAAGCAGAATCTAGGGCTAGCAGAAGCTCTTCGTAAGACTTCTTGCATGAAATCCTTTCTATCTGCTGCTATTTACTACTCCTATATGAGAGACATTAGGTTCTATCAATTTTACATGCTATTGGTCTTAATGTCACTATGTTCGTATTGGGGCAATGGCATTCATTGCTTACAGCTCCATACCAGTGGTACTAGTTTGGTAGATAGAATGTGTTTATTTGTGGAACAGATCTCTTTATCTGAATTCAGTAGCCTGAACTGTCTAACACGGTCGTAATAGGCAACTTGTGTACAATAAGTAAGTTGAATCAAAACCTGAGAATTTAAATAATAATAATTTTGGGTATAGAGCTAGCTTGCTAGCAAGCTCTATACTTATTTATTTATTTTATTAGCTAATAACCGCCTTTGAAAAAAGATTCATTCTTGGTGAAAATCAAAAAGAAAACAAACTCCTTGTTTCAGTAGAAAAACAGTCCCTTCAAATTGGGTGATGCCCTAAATTTCTATGCTCGCTCGGTGCTGCCCTTTTTATGCCCTTCTGCTGTTTGCCATCCTTAGGCTTATGATGGAATTGATGCTTGGTGGACTGATTTAGCAGTCTTAGGCGAGCCTATGGGTGGTTCCGTTCTTCAAGCTACCTGATTGATCGGTGCCTTGTAGGGTTATTGCTGGACAACTAGTGTCTATCTCTATGAAAGCCTTATGGCTATGGTTGGTCACCACATACATATTTGGACCTTGGGCTCCCAGCGAGGTGATCAAAAGCACCTTCAGAGCAAATTTCCCACCCTAAGGTAAGCCATCTGATCTGGATATAGTAACGAGCTTAGCTTCACTAGATGCACCTTGCAACGAATGAACTCTCAATACATGAATGAGATAAAACATAATAAGAGGTGGCTACAGGTGGGGATAGCTAATCTGTAGATACGGGGCCTCTAAAGAGCAGTCGAACATGGAAAGAATGGATCTAAATGCTAGTTGTCCTTAGACTTTTGGTCTATTTTTTATTTGTCTTTGATTATTCGCATGCTATGCTGCAAACAAAAGTTGTACTTATTAGAATGATTAGATATGAACTCACTTTGATTGCGGATAGTGAACTCACTTTCTATTTTGACTCTGATTGTAGTCCAAGGTGATTTATTCACTTTTGCTAATGGATAGGGAGATGAAGCACAATTCTAACGTATGAGTCAGGTAAAATGACACCATTGCCAGTTGGAGGTAGCCTACTACCCACAAATACCCTAACTAAGAGTATCACAACTTCCTAGGAATCATGGGCAATCCCAAATGAAGGATTTGCTCTTTCGTTCTAGTCAAGGGAGATGCCAAAGATGGTAAGAAAATGATAGGAATGGAACCATTTCTATTTAACGCTCTGCTAGCCTCAATTTATGTCTTAGTGAGATGTATTAGTCGGTTAGGATTGATAATGAATTGGTGGATGATAGAGCATATGATATGCATGTCATGATAGAACGTGGAGCCTATCTGTCCTGCTCGAAGGTCCTACTTGTGCCCAAACAAGGAACCTTGCCTGACTGGTACTGGCGGGTAGGTTCAGGATCACTAACATAGAACAGACTCTTGTTTTCATTGTACAAATGAAAAGCATCATCTAATGATGAGAATTTCTTATACTTAAAGGTGGTGGCACATGAGAAGTCTTCACTTATAGTCTTCTCCAACTCGGGGGGTTGGTGCATTAGGTTTACTTGCAAACAGCATGAAACTTCTAGCCAAATCATGCTCATCAAAATGCAATGCACCAGTGTAGTAGATTCTACCATGGAATTCCATGAACGCTGGCAGATCAAATTTATAACCAGCGTATGCAAATGCCATCATTATGATGAATTCTTCATACCTAGCACGTTGCACCCGTGTAACTAATTCTGCTAACAAAGCTTGTAAGCTACAAGCATCCTTCACACCTTCTTCATTGTTGACATAACAGAACCTCAATAGGTCAGAAGCTTCTCTCAGATTCATGTGTGCAAGAATTCTTGGCATAAGAAGACCCACTATTATGATTTTCTATAATGAAATCCAATACCATCTTGTTTATCTCAAACACTTGAGATGGAAGCCTATTCAATATACTGCACATACACTTGTACTCTGGAGAGTTTAACTTGACATAGAAATGGCCCAAGTCATGGGAAGTTAATAGCCAAAACCTATTATAGATGTCTACTGAGAGTCTGCTTAAATAACCGCCAGCCATACCCGCTAACATTTTAGGTTCCTGTCCCTTGACAGTTGAAGCCCAATGTAACAGCTTGCAAACCACTGGAAGATTTAGTTTAATTGGAAGGATAAATAAGTCAAATTCACACATCGCGTAACTTTCTAGTGGTATATACCGCTTACCTTTTTCATTCACAACTGGTGATTTAGTAAAGCTAATGTCAGTTGACACACATATAAACCCCCTATCCATCAAGAAATCTACCAAATGCCTTCTGAGAGTATAATCATTCTCTTTCCTTTTACCTTGCTTGATGGCACCTTTGGAATCGAGTTGAATAGCTTCCTTACTACTACCCATTGCTTTCTTGCAGGCAACAAACATTGCTTGGGCATGTACAGCAGAATTCAACTATTCCACCAAAGTAGCTATCCTCACTACAAATAAATCCCAAACATAGTTGAACACCAAACCTAGTACATGAATGATGATAGCCTCTAGTGTACAGTGACCAAACCACATAACCAAAGTTGAATTCTCTGTTGATAGGTTACACTTTAGTAGGTATTCCTTAGTAGTAGTATTCTTTTTCCCAATCAATAGCTTAATCAAGCTTGGAGTGCTCTTAAACAAACTATTCTCATCTTACTTGATAGTAAGATCCTCTATACTATTCTGTATAGCCATTAACTCCTTATAAGAGAACCTTTCATTTTGATTATGAGCCTTAGACTCCTCCAAGAACTTGATAACTTCACTGTGGTACACCTCCACATTGAAGGCCGAAGTGAAATGCTTACCAGGAATCATGCTGTAGAACTTGTTCCAGAACAAATGAATCTTATGCCCATCATCTCCATTTCTTTCCTGATTCATTCCATTGCCATTGAATTCCTTATTCTTTAGAGTCTGGAATGAAATACTTATTGTAAAGTGTAAGGAATCCAACTTTTGTAAGAGAAATCCTAGAATAGGATTGCTATGTCATGTCAATTTGAACTTGCTCGATACGTGCAATTGCAATCTATGAAGATTGGTATGATATGTCTGTCATAGAGCATCTTCATTTTGCCAAGATCTTTCTTGGTTTGGGAAGCATCCAATTTTGATAGTTGGCATCCTAAAGGCTTAGGTTGCAAGTGGAGTCCAAGTCTAGCCCTAGGGAAGAGAAAAAAGGGGTTTCATCTAGCGCACAATGGCTGAAAAGCCTAATGCTTTGCTTTAGTTTTTTCTCTTGATGAGAAAAAGAAAGTAATTGAGAACTAGCAACCATGTGATTTGTGGCCCTGGTGTCTAAGATCCAAGAAGAATTCATGATAGAAGAAAGAAGATAACTTTACTTACCATGGAGATTAGCCATATGCTTTGTGGGCTAATTTAACTCATTCAAAAGATGGAGTTGGTACTGCTTAACAGTAAAAGAAGGTGCAGATGTGGAAGCTTAATCTACCTGATTTAATGGCTTTTAAGGTTGAGATCGATTCTTAGGCTTGTAGTTGGAAGGATACCCATGTAGTTTGTAGCACTTGTCCTGCGTGTGACCAACAATGTTGCAATATGTGCATCAATCATGAGACTTTGGACATTGATCAAATCTAGTCCTGGTAGTCACATTGTTAGCAGATTGGTTTGACAATGATCGCCCTGATGGAGTGGGTAGTAAGCCAGTAGAACCCATGGGGTAGAAGATGTCATACTAGTGGACAGCAAGGTTGCACAGTCCATAGATGAAGGTGTCATAGATTGCAACATTCTCTGTGATTCATCTTGCAGAATCAAAGAATAGGCATGACTGAGGAAGGTAATAGGGTCGATAGGCTTGTCTGCACCTGTTACCGGTCAGAGAGACTTCTTCTGCACTTGTGGGTGTCGCACTGCCTCTAGTACTCATGCCTTCATTCCCCAATAGAGTGCTTTGAGTCACTCTAGGTGCTGATAATCTGCCTAGGTGAATGGCCATCATTGATCAGGCTATCATGCGTTTGGGTAGGGCTCAGGAAAGAACTGATTTGTCACTTCAAGTTTTCTTTCTTGAAGCTTCAATTTTCATTGATGATTTCTCTTCTTTTGGGGCTTTGGCATCATTGAGGAGGGCGTACCATTTGGATATGTCCTCTCTACATAGCACACACAAACTGTCTTCTTCAGGTGGACTGTCTTAGAACATCCCCGAACCCATTTTTGCCGAGACCACATTGGATGTCGCCTTATTGACAGGTCTGACATTTATGAATCCTTTGTCATTGTGTTTAGTGGCATAATAATGTGATAATCCATTCAAAATCATGAGTATAAACTGACTAAAAGTATATGGAAATCATGTATGGTTGACTGTGGAATGGATGAGGATTTGGGGACAGATAAATGAAGTAACGTTAGGCTTAAAAAGAAAGGTTTGCATGACCATTAATGTGGTAAAAGATGGATTGAACAGGGCAAACAACCAAGGAAGAAAATTAGGGCACAAAGCTAGCAACAAGTTTGGTGTTGCAGCGCTAGTGTGAATAAAGGCATAGGCAGCTTGGATAGGAGAATTTGGCGCTGCAATGCCAGATTCTTAGGATGTGGAGTCGGAACCTTATATGTGTGTAAATTCATTTTTATAAATTTTGATGATGTATCTATTTAAGGGTTGTGATGAAGCCTTTTCTAGAGAGTTTAAGGCATCCTTTGGAGATAATTCTTGGGGATTTAAATAAGAAAATGAAAGGTAAAAATCTTAGAATAATATGTGAGTGTTTTATGCCCTTTGAGAGCATCTATTCTAGGATGGCCCAGTGATATATTGATACGCCTGGTTGGCATGGTGGCCTATATGGCATGATGTGATATGTCTAGTTGGCATGATGGCCCATATGGCATGATGTGATATGCCTAATTGGCATGATGTGATATGTCTGGTTAGCGTGGTGGCTTGTAGGGCCAAATGTGATTTGCCTAGATGACATGGTGGCCTGGATTGCGGATATGATACATCGAAATGGCATGAAGACGTGTATGGCTAAATGTGATATGCCTGAATGGCATGGAGGTCGTATGGCCGGATATGAATACACTAGGATGGCAGGGAGGCCTGGATGGCCTAGTATATATGATTTACCTGAGAGGGTTGGAGATGATACTAATTTGAGAATAATAAAGGTTCATTATCGCATTAATTCGAGACACTGTATGTTGTGAACTTATTTATGCATGTGAATATCTTATGATTATAATACTTTGTTGTTTAATTAGTATCAAATTGTATACCTGCTAATTGAATTACTGGGACTCGCCCTATTTAAATTTTTGTTTTTAGTTGGCAAGCTTGAAGACAGAGCCCAACGTGGGGTTGGGTCTCAGGATTGAGATAGACCATGAGTCATGTTCACTGTGCATCCACCAATAGAAAAATGAAAACTTTCTCCTTTTGACATTTTGTGATGTGTATGTCAATTGAAAATTATTAGTTTAAGTATGTGTTGGGTATGAATATGTAATTTAATTATGGTTGGCATGTCATTATAACGGGATGATTGCATCTAATTACCTCCATCACAATGCGACTATCAATTCTAGGTAGTTGAGGGTGTATGATGTTTGTTTATGTTGATTTTGATATGCATGAATATATAGGATGATGGATTGTACAAGTTAGGAATAAACAGTACAGGGGAGACTTTGTCCAGAGTCCCTTGTGATTCTGCCTACAGTTGGCATTACAAAAATGATGACTTACTTAAATATGCTTAGTTCTTGAATGTAATGTTAGATTCTTCATCAAGTTTATAGCACTTGTATTATCACATATAATAAGAGTATCTACAAAATTAATTCCGTAATCTCCCAAATGTTGTTTCATCCACAGAATCTATGCTACAACTACATACCTAGCTTCAATAATTGATAATGACATGAATATTTGCTTCCTTGAAAATCATAATATGATCATGCTTTTAATGAATTAGAATGTTCCGAAGCTACTCTTTCTATCCGCTTTATATCTAGCAAAATTTGCATCTAAGTAACGTAGTTCAAAACTTGATCATATTGGATACTACAAACCTAGGTTTAGTGTATCTAAAAATGGCATCTAAAAATACTTTTTACAATAATAAGATGTGATTCTTTTGGAATTGATTAGAATCTAGCACATATGCAAACACTAAACATGATGGCTAGTCTACTAGTAGTTAAATAAAGTAAAGAACCTATCATGCTTTTATAGAACTTTTGGCAAATGGGTTGAAGTTTCTCATTCTTGTCCATTTTGACTGTAGTGCTCATTGGTGTTGATAAAGGTTTCCCATCTTCCATTTTGAACTTCTTTAGTAGCACATTGGTGAACTTGGTTTGGTTGATGAAGATTTCTTCTCTCATTTGCTTGATTTGCACGGTAGAAAAGAAGTTGAGCTTTGATGAGCCAAGAAATATATGGTTCACAATCAGTCCCTGGCGATGATGCCAAAAACTTGATGGTTGGCCAAAGACTTCTCGATGGCTCAGGTTTT